>CAXIQD010000196.1:0-36555 GCA_964030785.1 Siderastrea siderea | reverse complement strand
CTTTACAACGCAGACAATCGACATCTCGCAAAGCGAACGGAGTTGACAGAAGTTTAATAGAATGTCTGACAACAGCGGAAAGAAAAAGGAAGGCGCTAAAAAGCCTGTCGAACATCCCAAATATACCGAAATGATCAAGGCTGCCATTGTCGCTCTTAAGGAGAGAAACGGCTCGTCGCTTCAAGCCATCGAAAAGTACATCAAGTCCAACTACAAAGTGGGAGATAGGGCACACCAATACATCAAGCAAGCTCTAAAACGGGGCGAGGTCAGTGGGAAATTCATTCACACGAAAGGCGTG
Organism: Siderastrea siderea; assembly: GCA_964030785.1. Classification (NCBI taxonomy): domain Eukaryota; kingdom Metazoa; phylum Cnidaria; class Anthozoa; order Scleractinia; family Rhizangiidae; genus Siderastrea; species Siderastrea siderea. The sequence goes on along the minus strand of CAXIQD010000196.1, from coordinate 36,254 downwards.
GGAGCCTCGGGATCCTTCAAGGTCAACAAGGAGGAGGAGAAGAAAGCAGCGAAAAAGCCAGTCCCGGCAAAGAAGAAGCCCGCCGCTGCTAAGTCAGAAAAGAAGACCAAAACACCAGCGGCTAAAATATCCCCGGTAAAGAAAAAGCCCGCTGCTAAGCCTAAGCCTGCCAAGAAAGAGAAGAAATCCACCACAAAGCAGAGAGCTTCAGTCCCAAAGAACAGGACAGCCAAGAAGCCGTCAGCAAAGAAGTCGAAGGAGAACACAAAGGCGCCTACTAGAAAGCCGGCAGCCAAGAAAGTTAGCAAGAAGTGAACACGCACCACTTTAACAAAACGGCTCCTTTAGGAGCCACCAAATAAAGAAAAGCAATGATCAGCCTTCAATGATTTGACACAATAGCACACCCCTCCCTTTTCGTGTACCATTGCCCACCCATACCGAATCATATCGGAAACTAGAGCGGCTAATTTAATTGTCTGGATATCACAGACAGACCAGAGATACCAAATGCTTAGAGGGAAATAAAAAGAGTACGCCTAGTTTTACGGCCCGTGGAGGCAGGTCAATAATTTCTGTAATATCGCTGTTGCTCGCAAATCAGTGAACTTAATGCACCACAAGAAAAAAAACAAAACAAAACACACAAACAAAACAATACAAAAGTCAAACCAAACCAAACAAACCAAACAAACCAAACACACACACAAACACACACACACACACACAAACACACACACAAACACACACACACAAACACACCGTGGTATCGTGTGTATGGGTAATGCACAGTTATATCTATATCGGGAATTACAATTATTGCTGTTTTGTTCGTCGCGATTCAATGTTCGCGGAAAAGCTGGAGCAACTAAGATTTTTTTCGTTTGTGAGCGTCTGCCTACTTTATAGCGGGTTAGGGGTTTTGATAGTATTGTTGGACATTGCTTTATACGACATTTAGTGGCTCCTAAAAGAGCCGTTGGTTTGTTTCAGCAAGAGCGACTAGCTCACTTGCTGCTGGTAAACTTCGTTACGGCCTTGGTACCCTCGCTGACGGCGTGCTTTGCCAATTCTCCGGGCAGAAGCAGTCTGATGGCGGTTTGGATCTCGCGGGAACTAATGGTGGATTTCTTGTTGTAGTGGGCCAGGCGGGAAGATTCCGTGGCGATGCGCTCGAAGATGTCGTTCACGAAGGAGTTCATGATGCCCATGGCTTTGCTGGAGATGCCCGTGTCAGGGTGCACCTGCTTCAAGACCTTGTAGATGTAGATCGCATAGCTCTCCTTTCTCCTAGTCCGCTTCTTGTTCTTGCCTGAACCATCAGCCGTCCCGGACTTAGCCTTGCCCGCTCTCTTCTCACCCTTTTTCGCGGCCGGTACTTTCGGTGCCATGAGTTCTCAGTTATGGATTATTCGCTTTGATTCTCGAAATCAGCTTCGATAACTCAGGCTAGCGCAATTTCTATTTATGTCAACAAATTCAATAGGATTAATTAGTATGCGGATCACAATTGCCGTGCTTTTTACCGATTGGTTATTAGTTAAAAAGTCCGATGCCGCTTAAAGAAAAAAATCGAAAACAAAGGTAGTTTGCATATCTTTTGTGAAGCTACGGTCGCGTCTTGATTGGTGCGTTTTGATCCGCGAAAGACAGCACAAGCAAAATAAATTTGGGGTTCATAGATTTTAGCGGACACATTGATTTCTCTCGACTCGAGTTCTTGAAAAATGACCGGACGCGGAAAAGGTAAAGCTCAGGGCACCAAGTCAAAGTCTCGTTCATCCCGAGCAGGTCTTCAGTTTCCTGTCGGTCGTATCCATCGTCTCCTTCGTAAGGGCAACTACGCCGAGCGTGTTGGCGCTGGTGCTCCAGTGTACTTGGCTGCGGTGCTGGAATATCTGAGTGCCGAAATTCTCGAGTTAGCCGGAAACGCTGCACGGGACAACAAGAAAACCAGAATCATTCCTCGACATCTTCAACTGGCTGTCCGGAATGACGAAGAGTTGAACAAACTGCTTGCCGGAGTCACCATCGCTCAGGGTGGTGTTCTCCCCAACATTCAAGCAGTGCTTTTACCCAAGAAAACGGAGAAGAAACAACATTAAGCTACAGGCTTACCACAGAAAACAAAAACGGCTCTTTTAGGAGCCACCAAATATCAAATAAAGTCATGGCCAATCAGCAAATAATTCATGTCTAGCAAAAGATGTAATTTCAAAGGAGCACATTTATCGTTTTATAATTTCTAGTTTGCAACGAATAACACTCCCTATTTGCGTAAAGTGTGCGCTTTCTGAAAACTAACAAGCATAAAAAGTCCCTTAATTGCGCAGCGCTGCGACTGCGATGTTGATCGCGTGCATGGTAAACTTGAAACTGTGCATGTTTGGCAAGGCAATGAAACAAATTGATTTAAAAAAATTACTTAAGTAAAAGTTTGACACTTACTGTGCTTGATATTGAACCGCTGGGAATGAACTTCCGAAGACACGCGTAGACGCCAGCGGACATTTGATTTGGGTAATGCACGAGATAATCATCGGGCTGGAATAAATTCCTGCAAAAGAAGAAAATGTTGGCTTGATTCTTGAAAGAATAGACTGAGTCGATTATCCACTGATAAATTGACCTGGTAAAAGTGACAGCAGTCATAAAGGCTAAAACCCTTTTAGCGCGGCTGAAATGTACTTTTTATCCGCACTACGCGTAAAGAAAGTTTTGTTCACGCAAGCAGTTAAAAATAATCCAGTGCTTAGCTGAAAACCACCCTCACCAATTTTATGTTCTCATGCCATTACGTAATGTATCGTTGTTGTTTGTTTATTTTTAATGGTCGTCGTGTTTGTTTGTTCGTTTGTTTGTTTGTTTCTATTTCGCTGTAATCCCTATTACGGTTTCGCTGTGTTTGTTTATCTAAGGTGAGTGAATGTGGTGTGTATTTCAAGGTTACGAAACTGTCTGTATGTCTGTGTGCGAAATCGGTTTGGAGATAAGCACTTTATTGGTCACAACTTTTGCGTGAGTTGTTGGCTCCTAAAAGAGCCGTTTGTTTTGTAGACTTGTAGCTATGGAACGCTTTAACCACCAAATCCGTACAGAGTACGTCCTTGGCGTTTGAGAGCGTACACCACATCCATGGCGGTAACGGTCTTTCGCTTGGCGTGCTCGGTATAGGTCACAGCATCACGGATGACGTTCTCAAGGAAAACTTTGAGAACACCACGAGTCTCCTCGTAGATTAGCCCAGAAATACGCTTGACACCTCCACGGCGGGCAAGGCGACGGATAGCTGGCTTGGTGATTCCCTGTATGTTATCTCGTAGAATTTTTCGGTGACGCTTAGCGCCTCCTTTGCCTAAACCTTTGCCTCCTTTCCCGCGTCCTGACATGTTAGCAAATTTTCGGATTGGAATTTCGAAAGAATGAGTGAGTTGTTGCCGCCTGACCGGATTATCTAATACCTTTTTGCCTTACCTCTCAGGAAACATGCCTTTTTTTTCGCAATATATACAGATAAACAAAGCAAATGCAAATTTTTTGTAGGGCGGTCTCGGAATGTTTTAATGAAATAAATACATCTAACTCCGCACCAATCACATCGCAAGTTATTTGATCCAATCAGATTACAGGATTTTCGCAATAAATCGAGCCCCTCCAAATATTGCGACAAACGCAAGTTTTGTGAGCGATTTAGTATTTTCGCGAACGTTGTTAGCAGTCATGGCTCGTACAAAGCAAACAGCTCGAAAGTCAACCGGTGGAAAAGCACCTCGCAAGCAGTTAGCTACCAAAGCGGCGAGAAAAAGCGCTCCTGCTACCGGCGGAGTTAAGAAACCTCACCGTTACAGGCCCGGTACCGTCGCTCTCCGAGAAATCCGTCGCTATCAGAAATCTACCGAACTGTTGATCCGCAAGTTGCCGTTCCAGCGTCTCGTTCGAGAAATCGCACAGGATTTCAAAACCGACTTGCGGTTTCAAAGCTCCGCTGTGTTGGCTCTTCAAGAGGCTAGCGAAGCCTACTTGGTCGGTCTGTTCGAGGACACCAACCTGTGTGCCATCCACGCCAAACGTGTCACCATAATGCCCAAGGACATCCAGCTGGCCCGTCGAATTCGCGGAGAACGTGCTTAAGTCAATCATCCGAGAGCACCACAACAAACGGCTCCTTTAGGAGCCACCACTCGAATAAAAAGTCAATGGCCAATTACTTGTGACTTATGTGTCTCTTAACTGAAGTTTGGTTTTCGAGCAACTCAGATAAGCTCGGTCTGATCTATGAAAGAGAGATAAAACAGCGCAAACAACAAGAAGAAATAGTAATTTAGCTGGAAATTGAGCGCGCTTTGTGCTGTCATGTCTGTGCGCGCGCAGCTTTTAGGACAAAACAACACTGCTTTTTTTTTCTTTAATTATCACAAGCAATAATATTACTACGCATTTAAACAAGGGCAGTGTCATGTCATACACCTAACAATAAAATGCTAGGCGCTGCAGTACTCTCGAAATAACTCAGCTGCCTTCGAAAGAACATGTAATTAAACGCGCGTTCTAACGAATTAGACATAATTCATGACGACATCGTTAGCACTTTGTTACGCCTGTGAGCACGTGCGATCTGTTTGAAAACTTTGATTTCTCAAAACGCATGGTTTTTTACGGGACATTTCTCTACAAATGTAAGTAGCGATACGTTGTAATACAAGCACGACATAGAAAATGCTTTAAAGTTGCTTTGTTCTCTATACAACATGAAAAAAATCGGCGAAAATACTATTTTGAAGCGCTCTCGTCTGTTCATGAAGTGCGTGGCAAGAAAAGAAAGACAGGATGAAGGCTTTTTTAAGTCGTCCATCAATGCAAAAAGACACGAGGTCGAGTTATAAAATATGAGGTTTTGAAACCCCCCAGCGCGAATGTGTTTTTGCGAAGTTTTGTATTTTCCTTCTGGTTTTCGAAGCGCGATCTTGCACAAAATGCCGCGTAATGACTAAAGAATGTTGTGTATACTTGAGCTATCGGCTCTCCAGGCTGTTAAAAACACTCTCATCGTCCCACTCGTTTGCCTCATGGAGCAGTGTACTTAATTCTACAACTGAAATCAGTTTGAAAAAACACAAAATGTAACGAGACCGGGAAATTATCGAGTCTTGAACGGGGCAAAGAAGCACAACATAGCCTAAGTTAAACACGTTCGTAAAGCCTAGTAGTAGCGGTTTGCTCCCTCTGCGGTCCGCTTATAGAAGTAAAAACTTTACAACGCAGACAATCGACATCTCGCAAAGCGAACGGAGTTGACAGAAGTTTAATAGAATGTCTGACAACAGCGGAAAGAAAAAGGAAGGCGCTAAAAAGCCTGTCGAACATCCCAAATATACCGAAATGATCAAGGCTGCCATTGTCGCTCTTAAGGAGAGAAACGGCTCGTCGCTTCAAGCCATCGAAAAGTACATCAAGTCCAACTACAAAGTGGGAGATAGGGCACACCAATACATCAAGCAAGCTCTAAAACGGGGCGAGGTCAGTGGGAAATTCATTCACACGAAAGGCGTGGGAGCCTCGGGATCCTTCAAGGTCAACAAGGAGGAGGAGAAGAAAGCAGCGAAAAAGCCAGTCCCGGCAAAGAAGAAGCCCGCCGCTGCTAAGTCAGAAAAGAAGACCAAAACACCAGCGGCTAAAATATCCCCGGTAAAGAAAAGCCCGCTGCTAAGCCTAAGCCTGCCAAGAAAGAGAAGAAATCCACCACAAAGCAGAGAGCTTCAGTCCCAAAGAACAGGACAGCCAAGAAGCCGTCAGCAAAGAAGTCGAAGGAGAACACAAAGGCGCCTACTAGAAAGCCGGCAGCCAAGAAAGTTAGCAAGAAGTGAACACGCACCACTTTAACAAAACGGCTCCTTTAGGAGCCACCAAATAAAGAAAAGCAATGATCAGCCTTCAATGATTTGACACAATAGCACACCCCTCCCTTTTCGTGTACCATTGCCCACCCATACCGAATCATATCGGAAACTAGAGCGGCTAATTTAATTGTCTGGATATCACAGACAGACCAGAGATACCAAATGCTTAGAGGGAAATAAAAAGAGTACGCCTAGTTTTACGGCCCGTGGAGGCAGGTCAATAATTTCTGTAATATCGCTGTTGCTCGCAAATCAGTGAACTTAATGCACCACAAGAAAAAAAACAAAACAAAACACACAAACAAACAATACAAAAGTCAAACCAAACCAAACAAACCAAACAAACCAAACACACACACAAACACACACACACACACACAAACACACACACAAACACACACACACAAACACACCGTGGTATCGTGTGTATGGGTAATGCACAGTTATATCTATATCGGGAATTACAATTATTGCTGTTTTGTTCGTCGCGATTCAATGTTCGCGGAAAAGCTGGAGCAACTAAGATTTTTTTCGTTTGTGAGCGTCTGCCTACTTTATAGCGGGTTAGGGGTTTTGATAGTATTGTTGGACATTGCTTTATACGACATTTAGTGGCTCCTAAAAGAGCCGTTGGTTTGTTTCAGCAAGAGCGACTAGCTCACTTGCTGCTGGTAAACTTCGTTACGGCCTTGGTACCCTCGCTGACGGCGTGCTTTGCCAATTCTCCGGGCAGAAGCAGTCTGATGGCGGTTTGGATCTCGCGGGAACTAATGGTGGATTTCTTGTTGTAGTGGGCCAGGCGGGAAGATTCCGTGGCGATGCGCTCGAAGATGTCGTTCACGAAGGAGTTCATGATGCCCATGGCTTTGCTGGAGATGCCCGTGTCAGGGTGCACCTGCTTCAAGACCTTGTAGATGTAGATCGCATAGCTCTCCTTTCTCCTAGTCCGCTTCTTGTTCTTGCCTGAACCATCAGCCGTCCCGGACTTAGCCTTGCCCGCTCTCTTCTCACCCTTTTTCGCGGCCGGTACTTTCGGTGCCATGAGTTCTCAGTTATGGATTATTCGCTTTGATTCTCGAAATCAGCTTCGATAACTCAGGCTAGCGCAATTTCTATTTATGTCAACAAATTCAATAGGATTAATTAGTATGCGGATCACAATTGCCGTGCTTTTTACCGATTGGTTATTAGTTAAAAAGTCCGATGCCGCTTAAAGAAAAAAATCGAAAACAAAGGTAGTTTGCATATCTTTTGTGAAGCTACGGTCGCGTCTTGATTGGTGCGTTTTGATCCGCGAAAGACAGCACAAGCAAAATAAATTTGGGGTTCATAGATTTTAGCGGACACATTGATTTCTCTCGACTCGAGTTCTTGAAAAAATGACCGGACGCGGAAAAGGTAAAGCTCAGGGCACCAAGTCAAAGTCTCGTTCATCCCGAGCAGGTCTTCAGTTTCCTGTCGGTCGTATCCATCGTCTCCTTCGTAAGGGCAACTACGCCGAGCGTGTTGGCGCTGGTGCTCCAGTGTACTTGGCTGCGGTGCTGGAATATCTGAGTGCCGAAATTCTCGAGTTAGCCGGAAACGCTGCACGGGACAACAAGAAAACCAGAATCATTCCTCGACATCTTCAACTGGCTGTCCGGAATGACGAAGAGTTGAACAAACTGCTTGCCGGAGTCACCATCGCTCAGGGTGGTGTTCTCCCCAACATTCAAGCAGTGCTTTTACCCAAGAAAACGGAGAAGAAACAACATTAAGCTACAGGCTTACCACAGAAAACAAAAACGGCTCTTTTAGGAGCCACCAAATATCAAATAAAGTCATGGCCAATCAGCAAATAATTCATGTCTAGCAAAAGATGTAATTTCAAAGGAGCACATTTATCGTTTTATAATTTCTAGTTTGCAACGAATAACACTCCCTATTTGCGTAAAGTGTGCGCTTTCTGAAAACTAACAAGCATAAAAAGTCCCTTAATTGCGCAGCGCTGCGACTGCGATGTTGATCGCGTGCATGGTAAACTTGAAACTGTGCATGTTTGGCAAGGCAATGAAACAAATTGATTTAAAAAAATTACTTAAGTAAAAGTTTGACACTTACTGTGCTTGATATTGAACCGCTGGGAATGAACTTCCGAAGACACGCGTAGACGCCAGCGGACATTTGATTTGGGTAATGCACGAGATAATCATCGGGCTGGAATAAATTCCTGCAAAAGAAGAAAATGTTGGCTTGATTCTTGAAAGAATAGACTGAGTCGATTATCCACTGATAAATTGACCTGGTAAAAGTGACAGCAGTCATAAAGGCTAAAACCCTTTTAGCGCGGCTGAAATGTACTTTTTATCCGCACTACGCGTAAAGAAAGTTTTGTTCACGCAAGCAGTTAAAAATAATCCAGTGCTTAGCTGAAAACCACCCTCACCAATTTTATGTTCTCATGCCATTACGTAATGTATCGTTGTTGTTTGTTTATTTTTAATGGTCGTCGTGTTTGTTTGTTCGTTTGTTTGTTTGTTTCTATTTCGCTGTAATCCCTATTACGGTTTCGCTGTGTTTGTTTATCTAAGGTGAGTGAATGTGGTGTGTATTTCAAGGTTACGAAACTGTCTGTATGTCTGTGTGCGAAATCGGTTTGGAGATAAGCACTTTATTGGTCACAACTTTTGCGTGAGTTGTTGGCTCCTAAAAGAGCCGTTTGTTTTGTAGACTTGTAGCTATGGAACGCTTTAACCACCAAATCCGTACAGAGTACGTCCTTGGCGTTTGAGAGCGTACACCACATCCATGGCGGTAACGGTCTTTCGCTTGGCGTGCTCGGTATAGGTCACAGCATCACGGATGACGTTCTCAAGGAAAACTTTGAGAACACCACGAGTCTCCTCGTAGATTAGCCCAGAAATACGCTTGACACCTCCACGGCGGGCAAGGCGACGGATAGCTGGCTTGGTGATTCCCTGTATGTTATCTCGTAGAATTTTTCGGTGACGCTTAGCGCCTCCTTTGCCTAAACCTTTGCCTCCTTTCCCGCGTCCTGACATGTTAGCAAATTTTCGGATTGGAATTTCGAAAGAATGAGTGAGTTGTTGCCGCCTGACCGGATTATCTAATACCTTTTTGCCTTACCTCTCAGGAAACATGCCTTTTTTTTCGCAATATATACAGATAAACAAAGCAAATGCAAATTTTTTGTAGGGCGGTCTCGGAATGTTTTAATGAAATAAATACATCTAACTCCGCACCAATCACATCGCAAGTTATTTGATCCAATCAGATTACAGGATTTTCGCAATAAATCGAGCCCCTCCAAATATTGCGACAAACGCAAGTTTTGTGAGCGATTTAGTATTTTCGCGAACGTTGTTAGCAGTCATGGCTCGTACAAAGCAAACAGCTCGAAAGTCAACCGGTGGAAAAGCACCTCGCAAGCAGTTAGCTACCAAAGCGGCGAGAAAAAGCGCTCCTGCTACCGGCGGAGTTAAGAAACCTCACCGTTACAGGCCCGGTACCGTCGCTCTCCGAGAAATCCGTCGCTATCAGAAATCTACCGAACTGTTGATCCGCAAGTTGCCGTTCCAGCGTCTCGTTCGAGAAATCGCACAGGATTTCAAAACCGACTTGCGGTTTCAAAGCTCCGCTGTGTTGGCTCTTCAAGAGGCTAGCGAAGCCTACTTGGTCGGTCTGTTCGAGGACACCAACCTGTGTGCCATCCACGCCAAACGTGTCACCATAATGCCCAAGGACATCCAGCTGGCCCGTCGAATTCGCGGAGAACGTGCTTAAGTCAATCATCCGAGAGCACCACAACAAACGGCTCCTTTAGGAGCCACCACTCGAATAAAAAGTCAATGGCCAATTACTTGTGACTTATGTGTCTCTTAACTGAAGTTTGGTTTCGAGCAACTCAGATAAGCTCGGTCTGATCTATGAAAGAGAGATAAAACAGCGCAAACAACAAGAAGAAATAGTAATTTAGCTGGAAATTGAGCGCGCTTTGTGCTGTCATGTCTGTGCGCGCGCAGCTTTTAGGACAAAACAACACTGCTTTTTTTTTCTTTAATTATCACAAGCAATAATATTACTACGCATTTAAACAAGGGCAGTGTCATGTCATACACCTAACAATAAAATGCTAGGCGCTGCAGTACTCTCGAAATAACTCAGCTGCCTTCGAAAGAACATGTAATTAAACGCGCGTTCTAACGAATTAGACATAATTCATGACGACATCGTTAGCACTTTGTTACGCCTGTGAGCACGTGCGATCTGTTTGAAAACTTTGATTTCTCAAAACGCATGGTTTTTTACGGGACATTTCTCTACAAATGTAAGTAGCGATACGTTGTAATACAAGCACGACATAGAAAATGCTTTAAAGTTGCTTTGTTCTCTATACAACATGAAAAAAATCGGCGAAAATACTATTTTGAAGCGCTCTCGTCTGTTCATGAAGTGCGTGGCAAGAAAAGAAAGACAGGATGAAGGCTTTTTTAAGTCGTCCATCAATGCAAAAAGACACGAGGTCGAGTTATAAAATATGAGGTTTTGAAACCCCCCAGCGCGAATGTGTTTTTGCGAAGTTTTGTATTTTCCTTCTGGTTTTCGAAGCGCGATCTTGCACAAAATGCCGCGTAATGACTAAAGAATGTTGTGTATACTTGAGCTATCGGCTCTCCAGGCTGTTAAAAACACTCTCATCGTCCCACTCGTTTGCCTCATGGAGCAGTGTACTTAATTCTACAACTGAAATCAGTTTGAAAAAACACAAAATGTAACGAGACCGGGAAATTATCGAGTCTTGAACGGGGCAAAGAAGCACAACATAGCCTAAGTTAAACACGTTCGTAAAGCCTAGTAGTAGCGGTTTGCTCCCTCTGCGGTCCGCTTATAGAAGTAAAAACTTTACAACGCAGACAATCGACATCTCGCAAAGCGAACGGAGTTGACAGAAGTTTAATAGAATGTCTGACAACAGCGGAAAGAAAAAGGAAGGCGCTAAAAAGCCTGTCGAACATCCCAAATATACCGAAATGATCAAGGCTGCCATTGTCGCTCTTAAGGAGAGAAACGGCTCGTCGCTTCAAGCCATCGAAAAGTACATCAAGTCCAACTACAAAGTGGGAGATAGGGCACACCAATACATCAAGCAAGCTCTAAAACGGGGCGAGGTCAGTGGGAAATTCATTCACACGAAAGGCGTGGGAGCCTCGGGATCCTTCAAGGTCAACAAGGAGGAGGAGAAGAAAGCAGCGAAAAAGCCAGTCCCGGCAAAGAAGAAGCCCGCCGCTGCTAAGTCAGAAAAGAAGACCAAAACACCAGCGGCTAAAATATCCCCGGTAAAGAAAAAGCCCGCTGCTAAGCCTAAGCCTGCCAAGAAAGAGAAGAAATCCACCACAAAGCAGAGAGCTTCAGTCCCAAAGAACAGGACAGCCAAGAAGCCGTCAGCAAAGAAGTCGAAGGAGAACACAAAGGCGCCTACTAGAAAGCCGGCAGCCAAGAAAGTTAGCAAGAAGTGAACACGCACCACTTTAACAAAACGGCTCCTTTAGGAGCCACCAAATAAAGAAAAGCAATGATCAGCCTTCAATGATTTGACACAATAGCACACCCCTCCCTTTTCGTGTACCATTGCCCACCCATACCGAATCATATCGGAAACTAGAGCGGCTAATTTAATTGTCTGGATATCACAGACAGACCAGAGATACCAAATGCTTAGAGGGAAATAAAAAGAGTACGCCTAGTTTTACGGCCCGTGGAGGCAGGTCAATAATTTCTGTAATATCGCTGTTGCTCGCAAATCAGTGAACTTAATGCACCACAAGAAAAAAAACAAAACAAAACACACAAACAAACAATACAAAAGTCAAACCAAACCAAACAAACCAAACAAACCAAACACACACACAAACACACACACACACACACAAACACACACACAAACACACACACACAAACACACCGTGGTATCGTGTGTATGGGTAATGCACAGTTATATCTATATCGGGAATTACAATTATTGCTGTTTTGTTCGTCGCGATTCAATGTTCGCGGAAAAGCTGGAGCAACTAAGATTTTTTTCGTTTGTGAGCGTCTGCCTACTTTATAGCGGGTTAGGGGTTTTGATAGTATTGTTGGACATTGCTTTATACGACATTTAGTGGCTCCTAAAAGAGCCGTTGGTTTGTTTCAGCAAGAGCGACTAGCTCACTTGCTGCTGGTAAACTTCGTTACGGCCTTGGTACCCTCGCTGACGGCGTGCTTTGCCAATTCTCCGGGCAGAAGCAGTCTGATGGCGGTTTGGATCTCGCGGGAACTAATGGTGGATTTCTTGTTGTAGTGGGCCAGGCGGGAAGATTCCGTGGCGATGCGCTCGAAGATGTCGTTCACGAAGGAGTTCATGATGCCCATGGCTTTGCTGGAGATGCCCGTGTCAGGGTGCACCTGCTTCAAGACCTTGTAGATGTAGATCGCATAGCTCTCCTTTCTCCTAGTCCGCTTCTTGTTCTTGCCTGAACCATCAGCCGTCCCGGACTTAGCCTTGCCCGCTCTCTTCTCACCCTTTTTCGCGGCCGGTACTTTCGGTGCCATGAGTTCTCAGTTATGGATTATTCGCTTTGATTCTCGAAATCAGCTTCGATAACTCAGGCTAGCGCAATTTCTATTTATGTCAACAAATTCAATAGGATTAATTAGTATGCGGATCACAATTGCCGTGCTTTTTACCGATTGGTTATTAGTTAAAAAGTCCGATGCCGCTTAAAGAAAAAAATCGAAAACAAAGGTAGTTTGCATATCTTTTGTGAAGCTACGGTCGCGTCTTGATTGGTGCGTTTTGATCCGCGAAAGACAGCACAAGCAAAATAAATTTGGGGTTCATAGATTTTAGCGGACACATTGATTTCTCTCGACTCGAGTTCTTGAAAAAATGACCGGACGCGGAAAAGGTAAAGCTCAGGGCACCAAGTCAAAGTCTCGTTCATCCCGAGCAGGTCTTCAGTTTCCTGTCGGTCGTATCCATCGTCTCCTTCGTAAGGGCAACTACGCCGAGCGTGTTGGCGCTGGTGCTCCAGTGTACTTGGCTGCGGTGCTGGAATATCTGAGTGCCGAAATTCTCGAGTTAGCCGGAAACGCTGCACGGGACAACAAGAAAACCAGAATCATTCCTCGACATCTTCAACTGGCTGTCCGGAATGACGAAGAGTTGAACAAACTGCTTGCCGGAGTCACCATCGCTCAGGGTGGTGTTCTCCCCAACATTCAAGCAGTGCTTTTACCCAAGAAAACGGAGAAGAAACAACATTAAGCTACAGGCTTACCACAGAAAACAAAAACGGCTCTTTTAGGAGCCACCAAATATCAAATAAAGTCATGGCCAATCAGCAAATAATTCATGTCTAGCAAAAGATGTAATTTCAAAGGAGCACATTTATCGTTTTATAATTTCTAGTTTGCAACGAATAACACTCCCTATTTGCGTAAAGTGTGCGCTTTCTGAAAACTAACAAGCATAAAAAGTCCCTTAATTGCGCAGCGCTGCGACTGCGATGTTGATCGCGTGCATGGTAAACTTGAAACTGTGCATGTTTGGCAAGGCAATGAAACAAATTGATTTAAAAAAATTACTTAAGTAAAAGTTTGACACTTACTGTGCTTGATATTGAACCGCTGGGAATGAACTTCCGAAGACACGCGTAGACGCCAGCGGACATTTGATTTGGGTAATGCACGAGATAATCATCGGGCTGGAATAAATTCCTGCAAAAGAAGAAAATGTTGGCTTGATTCTTGAAAGAATAGACTGAGTCGATTATCCACTGATAAATTGACCTGGTAAAAGTGACAGCAGTCATAAAGGCTAAAACCCTTTTAGCGCGGCTGAAATGTACTTTTTATCCGCACTACGCGTAAAGAAAGTTTTGTTCACGCAAGCAGTTAAAAATAATCCAGTGCTTAGCTGAAAACCACCCTCACCAATTTTATGTTCTCATGCCATTACGTAATGTATCGTTGTTGTTTGTTTATTTTTAATGGTCGTCGTGTTTGTTTGTTCGTTTGTTTGTTTGTTTCTATTTCGCTGTAATCCCTATTACGGTTTCGCTGTGTTTGTTTATCTAAGGTGAGTGAATGTGGTGTGTATTTCAAGGTTACGAAACTGTCTGTATGTCTGTGTGCGAAATCGGTTTGGAGATAAGCACTTTATTGGTCACAACTTTTGCGTGAGTTGTTGGCTCCTAAAAGAGCCGTTTGTTTTGTAGACTTGTAGCTATGGAACGCTTTAACCACCAAATCCGTACAGAGTACGTCCTTGGCGTTTGAGAGCGTACACCACATCCATGGCGGTAACGGTCTTTCGCTTGGCGTGCTCGGTATAGGTCACAGCATCACGGATGACGTTCTCAAGGAAAACTTTGAGAACACCACGAGTCTCCTCGTAGATTAGCCCAGAAATACGCTTGACACCTCCACGGCGGGCAAGGCGACGGATAGCTGGCTTGGTGATTCCCTGTATGTTATCTCGTAGAATTTTTCGGTGACGCTTAGCGCCTCCTTTGCCTAAACCTTTGCCTCCTTTCCCGCGTCCTGACATGTTAGCAAATTTTCGGATTGGAATTTCGAAAGAATGAGTGAGTTGTTGCCGCCTGACCGGATTATCTAATACCTTTTTGCCTTACCTCTCAGGAAACATGCCTTTTTTTTCGCAATATATACAGATAAACAAAGCAAATGCAAATTTTTTGTAGGGCGGTCTCGGAATGTTTTAATGAAATAAATACATCTAACTCCGCACCAATCACATCGCAAGTTATTTGATCCAATCAGATTACAGGATTTTCGCAATAAATCGAGCCCCTCCAAATATTGCGACAAACGCAAGTTTTGTGAGCGATTTAGTATTTTCGCGAACGTTGTTAGCAGTCATGGCTCGTACAAAGCAAACAGCTCGAAAGTCAACCGGTGGAAAAGCACCTCGCAAGCAGTTAGCTACCAAAGCGGCGAGAAAAAGCGCTCCTGCTACCGGCGGAGTTAAGAAACCTCACCGTTACAGGCCCGGTACCGTCGCTCTCCGAGAAATCCGTCGCTATCAGAAATCTACCGAACTGTTGATCCGCAAGTTGCCGTTCCAGCGTCTCGTTCGAGAAATCGCACAGGATTTCAAAACCGACTTGCGGTTTCAAAGCTCCGCTGTGTTGGCTCTTCAAGAGGCTAGCGAAGCCTACTTGGTCGGTCTGTTCGAGGACACCAACCTGTGTGCCATCCACGCCAAACGTGTCACCATAATGCCCAAGGACATCCAGCTGGCCCGTCGAATTCGCGGAGAACGTGCTTAAGTCAATCATCCGAGAGCACCACAACAAACGGCTCCTTTAGGAGCCACCACTCGAATAAAAAGTCAATGGCCAATTACTTGTGACTTATGTGTCTCTTAACTGAAGTTTGGTTTCGAGCAACTCAGATAAGCTCGGTCTGATCTATGAAAGAGAGATAAAACAGCGCAAACAACAAGAAGAAATAGTAATTTAGCTGGAAATTGAGCGCGCTTTGTGCTGTCATGTCTGTGCGCGCGCAGCTTTTAGGACAAAACAACACTGCTTTTTTTTTCTTTAATTATCACAAGCAATAATATTACTACGCATTTAAACAAGGGCAGTGTCATGTCATACACCTAACAATAAAATGCTAGGCGCTGCAGTACTCTCGAAATAACTCAGCTGCCTTCGAAAGAACATGTAATTAAACGCGCGTTCTAACGAATTAGACATAATTCATGACGACATCGTTAGCACTTTGTTACGCCTGTGAGCACGTGCGATCTGTTTGAAAACTTTGATTTCTCAAAACGCATGGTTTTTTACGGGACATTTCTCTACAAATGTAAGTAGCGATACGTTGTAATACAAGCACGACATAGAAAATGCTTTAAAGTTGCTTTGTTCTCTATACAACATGAAAAAAATCGGCGAAAATACTATTTTGAAGCGCTCTCGTCTGTTCATGAAGTGCGTGGCAAGAAAAGAAAGACAGGATGAAGGCTTTTTTAAGTCGTCCATCAATGCAAAAAGACACGAGGTCGAGTTATAAAATATGAGGTTTTGAAACCCCCCAGCGCGAATGTGTTTTTGCGAAGTTTTGTATTTTCCTTCTGGTTTTCGAAGCGCGATCTTGCACAAAATGCCGCGTAATGACTAAAGAATGTTGTGTATACTTGAGCTATCGGCTCTCCAGGCTGTTAAAAACACTCTCATCGTCCCACTCGTTTGCCTCATGGAGCAGTGTACTTAATTCTACAACTGAAATCAGTTTGAAAAAACACAAAATGTAACGAGACCGGGAAATTATCGAGTCTTGAACGGGGCAAAGAAGCACAACATAGCCTAAGTTAAACACGTTCGTAAAGCCTAGTAGTAGCGGTTTGCTCCCTCTGCGGTCCGCTTATAGAAGTAAAAACTTTACAACGCAGACAATCGACATCTCGCAAAGCGAACGGAGTTGACAGAAGTTTAATAGAATGTCTGACAACAGCGGAAAGAAAAAGGAAGGCGCTAAAAAGCCTGTCGAACATCCCAAATATACCGAAATGATCAAGGCTGCCATTGTCGCTCTTAAGGAGAGAAACGGCTCGTCGCTTCAAGCCATCGAAAAGTACATCAAGTCCAACTACAAAGTGGGAGATAGGGCACACCAATACATCAAGCAAGCTCTAAAACGGGGCGAGGTCAGTGGGAAATTCATTCACACGAAAGGCGTGGGAGCCTCGGGATCCTTCAAGGTCAACAAGGAGGAGGAGAAGAAAGCAGCGAAAAAGCCAGTCCCGGCAAAGAAGAAGCCCGCCGCTGCTAAGTCAGAAAAGAAGACCAAAACACCAGCGGCTAAAATATCCCCGGTAAAGAAAAAGCCCGCTGCTAAGCCTAAGCCTGCCAAGAAAGAGAAGAAATCCACCACAAAGCAGAGAGCTTCAGTCCCAAAGAACAGGACAGCCAAGAAGCCGTCAGCAAAGAAGTCGAAGGAGAACACAAAGGCGCCTACTAGAAAGCCGGCAGCCAAGAAAGTTAGCAAGAAGTGAACACGCACCACTTTAACAAAACGGCTCCTTTAGGAGCCACCAAATAAAGAAAAGCAATGATCAGCCTTCAATGATTTGACACAATAGCACACCCCTCCGTTTTCGTGTACCATTGCCCACCCATACCGAATCATATCGGAAACTAGAGCGGCTAATTTAATTGTCTGGATATCACAGACAGACCAGAGATACCAAATGCTTAGAGGGAAATAAAAAGAGTACGCCTAGTTTTACGGCCCGTGGAGGCAGGTCAATAATTTCTGTAATATCGCTGTTGCTCGCAAATCAGTGAACTTAATGCACCACAAGAAAAAAAACAAAACAAAACACACAAACAAACAATACAAAAGTCAAACCAAACCAAACAAACCAAACAAACCAAACACACACACAAACACACACACACACACACAAACACACACACAAACACACACACACAAACACACCGTGGTATCGTGTGTATGGGTAATGCACAGTTATATCTATATCGGGAATTACAATTATTGCTGTTTTGTTCGTCGCGATTCAATGTTCGCGGAAAAGCTGGAGCAACTAAGATTTTTTTCGTTTGTGAGCGTCTGCCTACTTTATAGCGGGTTAGGGGTTTTGATAGTATTGTTGGACATTGCTTTATACGACATTTAGTGGCTCCTAAAAGAGCCGTTGGTTTGTTTCAGCAAGAGCGACTAGCTCACTTGCTGCTGGTAAACTTCGTTACGGCCTTGGTACCCTCGCTGACGGCGTGCTTTGCCAATTCTCCGGGCAGAAGCAGTCTGATGGCGGTTTGGATCTCGCGGGAACTAATGGTGGATTTCTTGTTGTAGTGGGCCAGGCGGGAAGATTCCGTGGCGATGCGCTCGAAGATGTCGTTCACGAAGGAGTTCATGATGCCCATGGCTTTGCTGGAGATGCCCGTGTCAGGGTGCACCTGCTTCAAGACCTTGTAGATGTAGATCGCATAGCTCTCCTTTCTCCTAGTCCGCTTCTTGTTCTTGCCTGAACCATCAGCCGTCCCGGACTTAGCCTTGCCCGCTCTCTTCTCACCCTTTTTCGCGGCCGGTACTTTCGGTGCCATGAGTTCTCAGTTATGGATTATTCGCTTTGATTCTCGAAATCAGCTTCGATAACTCAGGCTAGCGCAATTTCTATTTATGTCAACAAATTCAATAGGATTAATTAGTATGCGGATCACAATTGCCGTGCTTTTTACCGATTGGTTATTAGTTAAAAAGTCCGATGCCGCTTAAAGAAAAAAATCGAAAACAAAGGTAGTTTGCATATCTTTTGTGAAGCTACGGTCGCGTCTTGATTGGTGCGTTTTGATCCGCGAAAGACAGCACAAGCAAAATAAATTTGGGGTTCATAGATTTTAGCGGACACATTGATTTCTCTCGACTCGAGTTCTTGAAAAAATGACCGGACGCGGAAAAGGTAAAGCTCAGGGCACCAAGTCAAAGTCTCGTTCATCCCGAGCAGGTCTTCAGTTTCCTGTCGGTCGTATCCATCGTCTCCTTCGTAAGGGCAACTACGCCGAGCGTGTTGGCGCTGGTGCTCCAGTGTACTTGGCTGCGGTGCTGGAATATCTGAGTGCCGAAATTCTCGAGTTAGCCGGAAACGCTGCACGGGACAACAAGAAAACCAGAATCATTCCTCGACATCTTCAACTGGCTGTCCGGAATGACGAAGAGTTGAACAAACTGCTTGCCGGAGTCACCATCGCTCAGGGTGGTGTTCTCCCCAACATTCAAGCAGTGCTTTTACCCAAGAAAACGGAGAAGAAACAACATTAAGCTACAGGCTTACCACAGAAAACAAAAACGGCTCTTTTAGGAGCCACCAAATATCAAATAAAGTCATGGCCAATCAGCAAATAATTCATGTCTAGCAAAAGATGTAATTTCAAAGGAGCACATTTATCGTTTTATAATTTCTAGTTTGCAACGAATAACACTCCCTATTTGCGTAAAGTGTGCGCTTTCTGAAAACTAACAAGCATAAAAAGTCCCTTAATTGCGCAGCGCTGCGACTGCGATGTTGATCGCGTGCATGGTAAACTTGAAACTGTGCATGTTTGGCAAGGCAATGAAACAAATTGATTTAAAAAAATTACTTAAGTAAAAGTTTGACACTTACTGTGCTTGATATTGAACCGCTGGGAATGAACTTCCGAAGACACGCGTAGACGCCAGCGGACATTTGATTTGGGTAATGCACGAGATAATCATCGGGCTGGAATAAATTCCTGCAAAAGAAGAAAATGTTGGCTTGATTCTTGAAAGAATAGACTGAGTCGATTATCCACTGATAAATTGACCTGGTAAAAGTGACAGCAGTCATAAAGGCTAAAACCCTTTTAGCGCGGCTGAAATGTACTTTTTATCCGCACTACGCGTAAAGAAAGTTTTGTTCACGCAAGCAGTTAAAAATAATCCAGTGCTTAGCTGAAAACCACCCTCACCAATTTTATGTTCTCATGCCATTACGTAATGTATCGTTGTTGTTTGTTTATTTTTAATGGTCGTCGTGTTTGTTTGTTCGTTTGTTTGTTTGTTTCTATTTCGCTGTAATCCCTATTACGGTTTCGCTGTGTTTGTTTATCTAAGGTGAGTGAATGTGGTGTGTATTTCAAGGTTACGAAACTGTCTGTATGTCTGTGTGCGAAATCGGTTTGGAGATAAGCACTTTATTGGTCACAACTTTTGCGTGAGTTGTTGGCTCCTAAAAGAGCCGTTTGTTTTGTAGACTTGTAGCTATGGAACGCTTTAACCACCAAATCCGTACAGAGTACGTCCTTGGCGTTTGAGAGCGTACACCACATCCATGGCGGTAACGGTCTTTCGCTTGGCGTGCTCGGTATAGGTCACAGCATCACGGATGACGTTCTCAAGGAAAACTTTGAGAACACCACGAGTCTCCTCGTAGATTAGCCCAGAAATACGCTTGACACCTCCACGGCGGGCAAGGCGACGGATAGCTGGCTTGGTGATTCCCTGTATGTTATCTCGTAGAATTTTTCGGTGACGCTTAGCGCCTCCTTTGCCTAAACCTTTGCCTCCTTTCCCGCGTCCTGACATGTTAGCAAATTTTCGGATTGGAATTTCGAAAGAATGAGTGAGTTGTTGCCGCCTGACCGGATTATCTAATACCTTTTTGCCTTACCTCTCAGGAAACATGCCTTTTTTTTCGCAATATATACAGATAAACAAAGCAAATGCAAATTTTTTGTAGGGCGGTCTCGGAATGTTTTAATGAAATAAATACATCTAACTCCGCACCAATCACATCGCAAGTTATTTGATCCAATCAGATTACAGGATTTTCGCAATAAATCGAGCCCCTCCAAATATTGCGACAAACGCAAGTTTTGTGAGCGATTTAGTATTTTCGCGAACGTTGTTAGCAGTCATGGCTCGTACAAAGCAAACAGCTCGAAAGTCAACCGGTGGAAAAGCACCTCGCAAGCAGTTAGCTACCAAAGCGGCGAGAAAAAGCGCTCCTGCTACCGGCGGAGTTAAGAAACCTCACCGTTACAGGCCCGGTACCGTCGCTCTCCGAGAAATCCGTCGCTATCAGAAATCTACCGAACTGTTGATCCGCAAGTTGCCGTTCCAGCGTCTCGTTCGAGAAATCGCACAGGATTTCAAAACCGACTTGCGGTTTCAAAGCTCCGCTGTGTTGGCTCTTCAAGAGGCTAGCGAAGCCTACTTGGTCGGTCTGTTCGAGGACACCAACCTGTGTGCCATCCACGCCAAACGTGTCACCATAATGCCCAAGGACATCCAGCTGGCCCGTCGAATTCGCGGAGAACGTGCTTAAGTCAATCATCCGAGAGCACCACAACAAACGGCTCCTTTAGGAGCCACCACTCGAATAAAAAGTCAATGGCCAATTACTTGTGACTTATGTGTCTCTTAACTGAAGTTTGGTTTCGAGCAACTCAGATAAGCTCGGTCTGATCTATGAAAGAGAGATAAAACAGCGCAAACAACAAGAAGAAATAGTAATTTAGCTGGAAATTGAGCGCGCTTTGTGCTGTCATGTCTGTGCGCGCGCAGCTTTTAGGACAAAACAACACTGCTTTTTTTTTCTTTAATTATCACAAGCAATAATATTACTACGCATTTAAACAAGGGCAGTGTCATGTCATACACCTAACAATAAAATGCTAGGCGCTGCAGTACTCTCGAAATAACTCAGCTGCCTTCGAAAGAACATGTAATTAAACGCGCGTTCTAACGAATTAGACATAATTCATGACGACATCGTTAGCACTTTGTTACGCCTGTGAGCACGTGCGATCTGTTTGAAAACTTTGATTTCTCAAAACGCATGGTTTTTTACGGGACATTTCTCTACAAATGTAAGTAGCGATACGTTGTAATACAAGCACGACATAGAAAATGCTTTAAAGTTGCTTTGTTCTCTATACAACATGAAAAAAATCGGCGAAAATACTATTTTGAAGCGCTCTCGTCTGTTCATGAAGTGCGTGGCAAGAAAAGAAAGACAGGATGAAGGCTTTTTTAAGTCGTCCATCAATGCAAAAAGACACGAGGTCGAGTTATAAAATATGAGGTTTTGAAACCCCCCAGCGCGAATGTGTTTTTGCGAAGTTTTGTATTTTCCTTCTGGTTTTCGAAGCGCGATCTTGCACAAAATGCCGCGTAATGACTAAAGAATGTTGTGTATACTTGAGCTATCGGCTCTCCAGGCTGTTAAAAACACTCTCATCGTCCCACTCGTTTGCCTCATGGAGCAGTGTACTTAATTCTACAACTGAAATCAGTTTGAAAAAACACAAAATGTAACGAGACCGGGAAATTATCGAGTCTTGAACGGGGCAAAGAAGCACAACATAGCCTAAGTTAAACACGTTCGTAAAGCCTAGTAGTAGCGGTTTGCTCCCTCTGCGGTCCGCTTATAGAAGTAAAAACTTTACAACGCAGACAATCGACATCTCGCAAAGCGAACGGAGTTGACAGAAGTTTAATAGAATGTCTGACAACAGCGGAAAGAAAAAGGAAGGCGCTAAAAAGCCTGTCGAACATCCCAAATATACCGAAATGATCAAGGCTGCCATTGTCGCTCTTAAGGAGAGAAACGGCTCGTCGCTTCAAGCCATCGAAAAGTACATCAAGTCCAACTACAAAGTGGGAGATAGGGCACACCAATACATCAAGCAAGCTCTAAAACGGGGCGAGGTCAGTGGGAAATTCATTCACACGAAAGGCGTGGGAGCCTCGGGATCCTTCAAGGTCAACAAGGAGGAGGAGAAGAAAGCAGCGAAAAAGCCAGTCCCGGCAAAGAAGAAGCCCGCCGCTGCTAAGTCAGAAAAGAAGACCAAAACACCAGCGGCTAAAATATCCCCGGTAAAGAAAAAGCCCGCTGCTAAGCCTAAGCCTGCCAAGAAAGAGAAGAAATCCACCACAAAGCAGAGAGCTTCAGTCCCAAAGAACAGGACAGCCAAGAAGCCGTCAGCAAAGAAGTCGAAGGAGAACACAAAGGCGCCTACTAGAAAGCCGGCAGCCAAGAAAGTTAGCAAGAAGTGAACACGCACCACTTTAACAAAACGGCTCCTTTAGGAGCCACCAAATAAAGAAAAGCAATGATCAGCCTTCAATGATTTGACACAATAGCACACCCCTCCCTTTTCGTGTACCATTGCCCACCCATACCGAATCATATCGGAAACTAGAGCGGCTAATTTAATTGTCTGGATATCACAGACAGACCAGAGATACCAAATGCTTAGAGGGAAATAAAAAGAGTACGCCTAGTTTTACGGCCCGTGGAGGCAGGTCAATAATTTCTGTAATATCGCTGTTGCTCGCAAATCAGTGAACTTAATGCACCACAAGAAAAAAAACAAAACAAAACACACAAACAAACAATACAAAAGTCAAACCAAACCAAACAAACCAAACAAACCAAACACACACACAAACACACACACACACACACAAACACACACACAAACACACACACACAAACACACCGTGGTATCGTGTGTATGGGTAATGCACAGTTATATCTATATCGGGAATTACAATTATTGCTGTTTTGTTCGTCGCG
Source organism: Siderastrea siderea (assembly GCA_964030785.1). Lineage (NCBI taxonomy): Eukaryota > Metazoa > Cnidaria > Anthozoa > Scleractinia > Rhizangiidae > Siderastrea > Siderastrea siderea. The sequence goes on along the minus strand of CAXIQD010000196.1, from coordinate 13,220 downwards.
ATTCAATGTTCGCGGAAAAGCTGGAGCAACTAAGATTTTTTTCGTTTGTGAGCGTCTGCCTACTTTATAGCGGGTTAGGGGTTTTGATAGTATTGTTGGACATTGCTTTATACGACATTTAGTGGCTCCTAAAAGAGCCGTTGGTTTGTTTCAGCAAGAGCGACTAGCTCACTTGCTGCTGGTAAACTTCGTTACGGCCTTGGTACCCTCGCTGACGGCGTGCTTTGCCAATTCTCCGGGCAGAAGCAGTCTGATGGCGGTTTGGATCTCGCGGGAACTAATGGTGGATTTCTTGTTGTAGTGGGCCAGGCGGGAAGATTCCGTGGCGATGCGCTCGAAGATGTCGTTCACGAAGGAGTTCATGATGCCCATGGCTTTGCTGGAGATGCCCGTGTCAGGGTGCACCTGCTTCAAGACCTTGTAGATGTAGATCGCATAGCTCTCCTTTCTCCTAGTCCGCTTCTTGTTCTTGCCTGAACCATCAGCCGTCCCGGACTTAGCCTTGCCCGCTCTCTTCTCACCCTTTTTCGCGGCCGGTACTTTCGGTGCCATGAGTTCTCAGTTATGGATTATTCGCTTTGATTCTCGAAATCAGCTTCGATAACTCAGGCTAGCGCAATTTCTATTTATGTCAACAAATTCAATAGGATTAATTAGTATGCGGATCACAATTGCCGTGCTTTTTACCGATTGGTTATTAGTTAAAAAGTCCGATGCCGCTTAAAGAAAAAAATCGAAAACAAAGGTAGTTTGCATATCTTTTGTGAAGCTACGGTCGCGTCTTGATTGGTGCGTTTTGATCCGCGAAAGACAGCACAAGCAAAATAAATTTGGGGTTCATAGATTTTAGCGGACACATTGATTTCTCTCGACTCGAGTTCTTGAAAAAATGACCGGACGCGGAAAAGGTAAAGCTCAGGGCACCAAGTCAAAGTCTCGTTCATCCCGAGCAGGTCTTCAGTTTCCTGTCGGTCGTATCCATCGTCTCCTTCGTAAGGGCAACTACGCCGAGCGTGTTGGCGCTGGTGCTCCAGTGTACTTGGCTGCGGTGCTGGAATATCTGAGTGCCGAAATTCTCGAGTTAGCCGGAAACGCTGCACGGGACAACAAGAAAACCAGAATCATTCCTCGACATCTTCAACTGGCTGTCCGGAATGACGAAGAGTTGAACAAACTGCTTGCCGGAGTCACCATCGCTCAGGGTGGTGTTCTCCCCAACATTCAAGCAGTGCTTTTACCCAAGAAAACGGAGAAGAAACAACATTAAGCTACAGGCTTACCACAGAAAACAAAAACGGCTCTTTTAGGAGCCACCAAATATCAAATAAAGTCATGGCCAATCAGCAAATAATTCATGTCTAGCAAAAGATGTAATTTCAAAGGAGCACATTTATCGTTTTATAATTTCTAGTTTGCAACGAATAACACTCCCTATTTGCGTAAAGTGTGCGCTTTCTGAAAACTAACAAGCATAAAAAGTCCCTTAATTGCGCAGCGCTGCGACTGCGATGTTGATCGCGTGCATGGTAAACTTGAAACTGTGCATGTTTGGCAAGGCAATGAAACAAATTGATTTAAAAAAATTACTTAAGTAAAAGTTTGACACTTACTGTGCTTGATATTGAACCGCTGGGAATGAACTTCCGAAGACACGCGTAGACGCCAGCGGACATTTGATTTGGGTAATGCACGAGATAATCATCGGGCTGGAATAAATTCCTGCAAAAGAAGAAAATGTTGGCTTGATTCTTGAAAGAATAGACTGAGTCGATTATCCACTGATAAATTGACCTGGTAAAAGTGACAGCAGTCATAAAGGCTAAAACCCTTTTAGCGCGGCTGAAATGTACTTTTTATCCGCACTACGCGTAAAGAAAGTTTTGTTCACGCAAGCAGTTAAAAATAATCCAGTGCTTAGCTGAAAACCACCCTCACCAATTTTATGTTCTCATGCCATTACGTAATGTATCGTTGTTGTTTGTTTATTTTTAATGGTCGTCGTGTTTGTTTGTTCGTTTGTTTGTTTGTTTCTATTTCGCTGTAATCCCTATTACGGTTTCGCTGTGTTTGTTTATCTAAGGTGAGTGAATGTGGTGTGTATTTCAAGGTTACGAAACTGTCTGTATGTCTGTGTGCGAAATCGGTTTGGAGATAAGCACTTTATTGGTCACAACTTTTGCGTGAGTTGTTGGCTCCTAAAAGAGCCGTTTGTTTTGTAGACTTGTAGCTATGGAACGCTTTAACCACCAAATCCGTACAGAGTACGTCCTTGGCGTTTGAGAGCGTACACCACATCCATGGCGGTAACGGTCTTTCGCTTGGCGTGCTCGGTATAGGTCACAGCATCACGGATGACGTTCTCAAGGAAAACTTTGAGAACACCACGAGTCTCCTCGTAGATTAGCCCAGAAATACGCTTGACACCTCCACGGCGGGCAAGGCGACGGATAGCTGGCTTGGTGATTCCCTGTATGTTATCTCGTAGAATTTTTCGGTGACGCTTAGCGCCTCCTTTGCCTAAACCTTTGCCTCCTTTCCCGCGTCCTGACATGTTAGCAAATTTTCGGATTGGAATTTCGAAAGAATGAGTGAGTTGTTGCCGCCTGACCGGATTATCTAATACCTTTTTGCCTTACCTCTCAGGAAACATGCCTTTTTTTTCGCAATATATACAGATAAACAAAGCAAATGCAAATTTTTTGTAGGGCGGTCTCGGAATGTTTTAATGAAATAAATACATCTAACTCCGCACCAATCACATCGCAAGTTATTTGATCCAATCAGATTACAGGATTTTCGCAATAAATCGAGCCCCTCCAAATATTGCGACAAACGCAAGTTTTGTGAGCGATTTAGTATTTTCGCGAACGTTGTTAGCAGTCATGGCTCGTACAAAGCAAACAGCTCGAAAGTCAACCGGTGGAAAAGCACCTCGCAAGCAGTTAGCTACCAAAGCGGCGAGAAAAAGCGCTCCTGCTACCGGCGGAGTTAAGAAACCTCACCGTTACAGGCCCGGTACCGTCGCTCTCCGAGAAATCCGTCGCTATCAGAAATCTACCGAACTGTTGATCCGCAAGTTGCCGTTCCAGCGTCTCGTTCGAGAAATCGCACAGGATTTCAAAACCGACTTGCGGTTTCAAAGCTCCGCTGTGTTGGCTCTTCAAGAGGCTAGCGAAGCCTACTTGGTCGGTCTGTTCGAGGACACCAACCTGTGTGCCATCCACGCCAAACGTGTCACCATAATGCCCAAGGACATCCAGCTGGCCCGTCGAATTCGCGGAGAACGTGCTTAAGTCAATCATCCGAGAGCACCACAACAAACGGCTCCTTTAGGAGCCACCACTCGAATAAAAAGTCAATGGCCAATTACTTGTGACTTATGTGTCTCTTAACTGAAGTTTGGTTTCGAGCAACTCAGATAAGCTCGGTCTGATCTATGAAAGAGAGATAAAACAGCGCAAACAACAAGAAGAAATAGTAATTTAGCTGGAAATTGAGCGCGCTTTGTGCTGTCATGTCTGTGCGCGCGCAGCTTTTAGGACAAAACAACACTGCTTTTTTTTTCTTTAATTATCACAAGCAATAATATTACTACGCATTTAAACAAGGGCAGTGTCATGTCATACACCTAACAATAAAATGCTAGGCGCTGCAGTACTCTCGAAATAACTCAGCTGCCTTCGAAAGAACATGTAATTAAACGCGCGTTCTAACGAATTAGACATAATTCATGACGACATCGTTAGCACTTTGTTACGCCTGTGAGCACGTGCGATCTGTTTGAAAACTTTGATTTCTCAAAACGCATGGTTTTTTACGGGACATTTCTCTACAAATGTAAGTAGCGATACGTTGTAATACAAGCACGACATAGAAAATGCTTTAAAGTTGCTTTGTTCTCTATACAACATGAAAAAAATCGGCGAAAATACTATTTTGAAGCGCTCTCGTCTGTTCATGAAGTGCGTGGCAAGAAAAGAAAGACAGGATGAAGGCTTTTTTAAGTCGTCCATCAATGCAAAAAGACACGAGGTCGAGTTATAAAATATGAGGTTTTGAAACCCCCCAGCGCGAATGTGTTTTTGCGAAGTTTTGTATTTTCCTTCTGGTTTTCGAAGCGCGATCTTGCACAAAATGCCGCGTAATGACTAAAGAATGTTGTGTATACTTGAGCTATCGGCTCTCCAGGCTGTTAAAAACACTCTCATCGTCCCACTCGTTTGCCTCATGGAGCAGTGTACTTAATTCTACAACTGAAATCAGTTTGAAAAAACACAAAATGTAACGAGACCGGGAAATTATCGAGTCTTGAACGGGGCAAAGAAGCACAACATAGCCTAAGTTAAACACGTTCGTAAAGCCTAGTAGTAGCGGTTTGCTCCCTCTGCGGTCCGCTTATAGAAGTAAAAACTTTACAACGCAGACAATCGACATCTCGCAAAGCGAACGGAGTTGACAGAAGTTTAATAGAATGTCTGACAACAGCGGAAAGAAAAAGGAAGGCGCTAAAAAGCCTGTCGAACATCCCAAATATACCGAAATGATCAAGGCTGCCATTGTCGCTCTTAAGGAGAGAAACGGCTCGTCGCTTCAAGCCATCGAAAAGTACATCAAGTCCAACTACAAAGTGGGAGATAGGGCACACCAATACATCAAGCAAGCTCTAAAACGGGGCGAGGTCAGTGGGAAATTCATTCACACGAAAGGCGTGGGAGCCTCGGGATCCTTCAAGGTCAACAAGGAGGAGGAGAAGAAAGCAGCGAAAAAGCCAGTCCCGGCAAAGAAGAAGCCCGCCGCTGCTAAGTCAGAAAAGAAGACCAAAACACCAGCGGCTAAAATATCCCCGGTAAAGAAAAAGCCCGCTGCTAAGCCTAAGCCTGCCAAGAAAGAGAAGAAATCCACCACAAAGCAGAGAGCTTCAGTCCCAAAGAACAGGACAGCCAAGAAGCCGTCAGCAAAGAAGTCGAAGGAGAACACAAAGGCGCCTACTAGAAAGCCGGCAGCCAAGAAAGTTAGCAAGAAGTGAACACGCACCACTTTAACAAAACGGCTCCTTTAGGAGCCACCAAATAAAGAAAAGCAATGATCAGCCTTCAATGATTTGACACAATAGCACACCCCTCCCTTTTCGTGTACCATTGCCCACCCATACCGAATCATATCGGAAACTAGAGCGGCTAATTTAATTGTCTGGATATCACAGACAGACCAGAGATACCAAATGCTTAGAGGGAAATAAAAAGAGTACGCCTAGTTTTACGGCCCGTGGAGGCAGGTCAATAATTTCTGTAATATCGCTGTTGCTCGCAAATCAGTGAACTTAATGCACCACAAGAAAAAAAACAAAACAAAACACACAAACAAACAATACAAAAGTCAAACCAAACCAAACAAACCAAACAAACCAAACACACACACAAACACACACACACACACACAAACACACACACAAACACACACACACAAACACACCGTGGTATCGTGTGTATGGGTAATGCACAGTTATATCTATATCGGGAATTACAATTATTGCTGTTTTGTTCGTCGCGATTCAATGTTCGCGGAAAAGCTGGAGCAACTAAGATTTTTTTCGTTTGTGAGCGTCTGCCTACTTTATAGCGGGTTAGGGGTTTTGATAGTATTGTTGGACATTGCTTTATACGACATTTAGTGGCTCCTAAAAGAGCCGTTGGTTTGTTTCAGCAAGAGCGACTAGCTCACTTGCTGCTGGTAAACTTCGTTACGGCCTTGGTACCCTCGCTGACGGCGTGCTTTGCCAATTCTCCGGGCAGAAGCAGTCTGATGGCGGTTTGGATCTCGCGGGAACTAATGGTGGATTTCTTGTTGTAGTGGGCCAGGCGGGAAGATTCCGTGGCGATGCGCTCGAAGATGTCGTTCACGAAGGAGTTCATGATGCCCATGGCTTTGCTGGAGATGCCCGTGTCAGGGTGCACCTGCTTCAAGACCTTGTAGATGTAGATCGCATAGCTCTCCTTTCTCCTAGTCCGCTTCTTGTTCTTGCCTGAACCATCAGCCGTCCCGGACTTAGCCTTGCCCGCTCTCTTCTCACCCTTTTTCGCGGCCGGTACTTTCGGTGCCATGAGTTCTCAGTTATGGATTATTCGCTTTGATTCTCGAAATCAGCTTCGATAACTCAGGCTAGCGCAATTTCTATTTATGTCAACAAATTCAATAGGATTAATTAGTATGCGGATCACAATTGCCGTGCTTTTTACCGATTGGTTATTAGTTAAAAAGTCCGATGCCGCTTAAAGAAAAAAATCGAAAACAAAGGTAGTTTGCATATCTTTTGTGAAGCTACGGTCGCGTCTTGATTGGTGCGTTTTGATCCGCGAAAGACAGCACAAGCAAAATAAATTTGGGGTTCATAGATTTTAGCGGACACATTGATTTCTCTCGACTCGAGTTCTTGAAAAAATGACCGGACGCGGAAAAGGTAAAGCTCAGGGCACCAAGTCAAAGTCTCGTTCATCCCGAGCAGGTCTTCAGTTTCCTGTCGGTCGTATCCATCGTCTCCTTCGTAAGGGCAACTACGCCGAGCGTGTTGGCGCTGGTGCTCCAGTGTACTTGGCTGCGGTGCTGGAATATCTGAGTGCCGAAATTCTCGAGTTAGCCGGAAACGCTGCACGGGACAACAAGAAAACCAGAATCATTCCTCGACATCTTCAACTGGCTGTCCGGAATGACGAAGAGTTGAACAAACTGCTTGCCGGAGTCACCATCGCTCAGGGTGGTGTTCTCCCCAACATTCAAGCAGTGCTTTTACCCAAGAAAACGGAGAAGAAACAACATTAAGCTACAGGCTTACCACAGAAAACAAAAACGGCTCTTTTAGGAGCCACCAAATATCAAATAAAGTCATGGCCAATCAGCAAATAATTCATGTCTAGCAAAAGATGTAATTTCAAAGGAGCACATTTATCGTTTTATAATTTCTAGTTTGCAACGAATAACACTCCCTATTTGCGTAAAGTGTGCGCTTTCTGAAAACTAACAAGCATAAAAAGTCCCTTAATTGCGCAGCGCTGCGACTGCGATGTTGATCGCGTGCATGGTAAACTTGAAACTGTGCATGTTTGGCAAGGCAATGAAACAAATTGATTTAAAAAAATTACTTAAGTAAAAGTTTGACACTTACTGTGCTTGATATTGAACCGCTGGGAATGAACTTCCGAAGACACGCGTAGACGCCAGCGGACATTTGATTTGGGTAATGCACGAGATAATCATCGGGCTGGAATAAATTCCTGCAAAAGAAGAAAATGTTGGCTTGATTCTTGAAAGAATAGACTGAGTCGATTATCCACTGATAAATTGACCTGGTAAAAGTGACAGCAGTCATAAAGGCTAAAACCCTTTTAGCGCGGCTGAAATGTACTTTTTATCCGCACTACGCGTAAAGAAAGTTTTGTTCACGCAAGCAGTTAAAAATAATCCAGTGCTTAGCTGAAAACCACCCTCACCAATTTTATGTTCTCATGCCATTACGTAATGTATCGTTGTTGTTTGTTTATTTTTAATGGTCGTCGTGTTTGTTTGTTCGTTTGTTTGTTTGTTTCTATTTCGCTGTAATCCCTATTACGGTTTCGCTGTGTTTGTTTATCTAAGGTGAGTGAATGTGGTGTGTATTTCAAGGTTACGAAACTGTCTGTATGTCTGTGTGCGAAATCGGTTTGGAGATAAGCACTTTATTGGTCACAACTTTTGCGTGAGTTGTTGGCTCCTAAAAGAGCCGTTTGTTTTGTAGACTTGTAGCTATGGAACGCTTTAACCACCAAATCCGTACAGAGTACGTCCTTGGCGTTTGAGAGCGTACACCACATCCATGGCGGTAACGGTCTTTCGCTTGGCGTGCTCGGTATAGGTCACAGCATCACGGATGACGTTCTCAAGGAAAACTTTGAGAACACCACGAGTCTCCTCGTAGATTAGCCCAGAAATACGCTTGACACCTCCACGGCGGGCAAGGCGACGGATAGCTGGCTTGGTGATTCCCTGTATGTTATCTCGTAGAATTTTTCGGTGACGCTTAGCGCCTCCTTTGCCTAAACCTTTGCCTCCTTTCCCGCGTCCTGACATGTTAGCAAATTTTCGGATTGGAATTTCGAAAGAATGAGTGAGTTGTTGCCGCCTGACCGGATTATCTAATACCTTTTTGCCTTACCTCTCAGGAAACATGCCTTTTTTTTCGCAATATATACAGATAAACAAAGCAAATGCAAATTTTTTGTAGGGCGGTCTCGGAATGTTTTAATGAAATAAATACATCTAACTCCGCACCAATCACATCGCAAGTTATTTGATCCAATCAGATTACAGGATTTTCGCAATAAATCGAGCCCCTCCAAATATTGCGACAAACGCAAGTTTTGTGAGCGATTTAGTATTTTCGCGAACGTTGTTAGCAGTCATGGCTCGTACAAAGCAAACAGCTCGAAAGTCAACCGGTGGAAAAGCACCTCGCAAGCAGTTAGCTACCAAAGCGGCGAGAAAAAGCGCTCCTGCTACCGGCGGAGTTAAGAAACCTCACCGTTACAGGCCCGGTACCGTCGCTCTCCGAGAAATCCGTCGCTATCAGAAATCTACCGAACTGTTGATCCGCAAGTTGCCGTTCCAGCGTCTCGTTCGAGAAATCGCACAGGATTTCAAAACCGACTTGCGGTTTCAAAGCTCCGCTGTGTTGGCTCTTCAAGAGGCTAGCGAAGCCTACTTGGTCGGTCTGTTCGAGGACACCAACCTGTGTGCCATCCACGCCAAACGTGTCACCATAATGCCCAAGGACATCCAGCTGGCCCGTCGAATTCGCGGAGAACGTGCTTAAGTCAATCATCCGAGAGCACCACAACAAACGGCTCCTTTAGGAGCCACCACTCGAATAAAAAGTCAATGGCCAATTACTTGTGACTTATGTGTCTCTTAACTGAAGTTTGGTTTCGAGCAACTCAGATAAGCTCGGTCTGATCTATGAAAGAGAGATAAAACAGCGCAAACAACAAGAAGAAATAGTAATTTAGCTGGAAATTGAGCGCGCTTTGTGCTGTCATGTCTGTGCGCGCGCAGCTTTTAGGACAAAACAACACTGCTTTTTTTTTCTTTAATTATCACAAGCAATAATATTACTACGCATTTAAACAAGGGCAGTGTCATGTCATACACCTAACAATAAAATGCTAGGCGCTGCAGTACTCTCGAAATAACTCAGCTGCCTTCGAAAGAACATGTAATTAAACGCGCGTTCTAACGAATTAGACATAATTCATGACGACATCGTTAGCACTTTGTTACGCCTGTGAGCACGTGCGATCTGTTTGAAAACTTTGATTTCTCAAAACGCATGGTTTTTTACGGGACATTTCTCTACAAATGTAAGTAGCGATACGTTGTAATACAAGCACGACATAGAAAATGCTTTAAAGTTGCTTTGTTCTCTATACAACATGAAAAAAATCGGCGAAAATACTATTTTGAAGCGCTCTCGTCTGTTCATGAAGTGCGTGGCAAGAAAAGAAAGACAGGATGAAGGCTTTTTTAAGTCGTCCATCAATGCAAAAAGACACGAGGTCGAGTTATAAAATATGAGGTTTTGAAACCCCCCAGCGCGAATGTGTTTTTGCGAAGTTTTGTATTTTCCTTCTGGTTTTCGAAGCGCGATCTTGCACAAAATGCCGCGTAATGACTAAAGAATGTTGTGTATACTTGAGCTATCGGCTCTCCAGGCTGTTAAAAACACTCTCATCGTCCCACTCGTTTGCCTCATGGAGCAGTGTACTTAATTCTACAACTGAAATCAGTTTGAAAAAACACAAAATGTAACGAGACCGGGAAATTATCGAGTCTTGAACGGGGCAAAGAAGCACAACATAGCCTAAGTTAAACACGTTCGTAAAGCCTAGTAGTAGCGGTTTGCTCCCTCTGCGGTCCGCTTATAGAAGTAAAAACTTTACAACGCAGACAATCGACATCTCGCAAAGCGAACGGAGTTGACAGAAGTTTAATAGAATGTCTGACAACAGCGGAAAGAAAAAGGAAGGCGCTAAAAAGCCTGTCGAACATCCCAAATATACCGAAATGATCAAGGCTGCCATTGTCGCTCTTAAGGAGAGAAACGGCTCGTCGCTTCAAGCCATCGAAAAGTACATCAAGTCCAACTACAAAGTGGGAGATAGGGCACACCAATACATCAAGCAAGCTCTAAAACGGGGCGAGGTCAGTGGGAAATTCATTCACACGAAAGGCGTGGAGCCTCGGGATCCTTCAAGGTCAACAAGGAGGAGGAGAAGAAAGCAGCGAAAAAGCCAGTCCCGGCAAAGAAGAAGCCCGCCGCTGCTAAGTCAGAAAGAAGACCAAAACACCAGCGGCTAAAATATCCCCGGTAAAGAAAAAGCCCGCTGCTAAGCCTAAGCCTGCCAAGAAAGAGAAGAAATCCACCACAAAGCAGAGAGCTTCAGTCCCAAAGAACAGGACAGCCAAGAAGCCGTCAGCAAAGAAGTCGAAGGAGAACACAAAGGCGCCTACTAGAAAGCCGGCAGCCAAGAAAGTTAGCAAGAAGTGAACACGCACCACTTTAACAAAACGGCTCCTTTAGGAGCCACCAAATAAAGAAAAGCAATGATCAGCCTTCAATGATTTGACACAATAGCACACCCCTCCCTTTTCGTGTACCATTGCCCACCCATACCGAATCATATCGGAAACTAGAGCGGCTAATTTAATTGTCTGGATATCACAGACAGACCAGAGATACCAAATGCTTAGAGGGAAATAAAAAGAGTACGCCTAGTTTTACGGCCCGTGGAGGCAGGTCAATAATTTCTGTAATATCGCTGTTGCTCGCAAATCAGTGAACTTAATGCACCACAAGAAAAAAAACAAAACAAAACACACAAACAAACAATACAAAAGTCAAACCAAACCAAACAAACCAAACAAACCAAACACACACACAAACACACACACAAACACACACACACAAACACACCGTGGTATCGTGTGTATGGGTAATGCACAGTTATATCTATATCGGGAATTACAATTATTGCTGTTTTGTTCGTCGCGATTCAATGTTCGCGGAAAAGCTGGAGCAACTAAGATTTTTTTTCGTTTGTGAGCGTCTGCCTACTTTATAGCGGGTTAGGGGTTTTGATAGTATTGTTGGACATTGCTTTATACGACATTTAGTGGCTCCTAAAAGAGCCGTTGGTTTGTTTCAGCAAGAGCGACTAGCTCACTTGCTGCTGGTAAACTTCGTTACGGCCTTGGTACCCTCGCTGACGGCGTGCTTTGCCAATTCTCCGGGCAGAAGCAGTCTGATGGCGGTTTGGATCTCGCGGGAACTAATGGTGGATTTCTTGTTGTAGTGGGCCAGGCGGGAAGATTCCGTGGCGATGCGCTCGAAGATGTCGTTCACGAAGGAGTTCATGATGCCCATGGCTTTGCTGGAGATGCCCGTGTCAGGGTGCACCTGCTTCAAGACCTTGTAGATGTAGATCGCATAGCTCTCCTTTCTCCTAGTCCGCTTCTTGTTCTTGCCTGAACCATCAGCCGTCCCGGACTTAGCCTTGCCCGCTCTCTTCTCACCCTTTTTCGCGGCCGGTACTTTCGGTGCCATGAGTTCTCAGTTATGGATTATTCGCTTTGATTCTCGAAATCAGCTTCGATAACTCAGGCTAGCGCAATTTCTATTTATGTCAACAAATTCAATAGGATTAATTAGTATGCGGATCACAATTGCCGTGCTTTTTACCGATTGGTTATTAGTTAAAAAGTCCGATGCCGCTTAAAGAAAAAAATCGAAAACAAAGGTAGTTTGCATATCTTTTGTGAAGCTACGGTCGCGTCTTGATTGGTGCGTTTTGATCCGCGAAAGACAGCACAAGCAAAATAAATTTGGGGTTCATAGATTTTAGCGGACACATTGATTTTCTCTCGACTCGAGTTCTTGAAAAAATGACCGGACGCGGAAAAGGTAAAGCTCAGGGCACCAAGTCAAAGTCTCGTTCATCCCGAGCAGGTCTTCAGTTTCCTGTCGGTCGTATCCATCGTCTCCTTCGTAAGGGCAACTACGCCGAGCGTGTTGGCGCTGGTGCTCCAGTGTACTTGGCTGCGGTGCTGGAATATCTGAGTGCCGAAATTCTCGAGTTAGCCGGAAACGCTGCACGGGACAACAAGAAAACCAGAATCATTCCTCGACATCTTCAACTGGCTGTCCGGAATGACGAAGAGTTGAACAAACTGCTTGCCGGAGTCACCATCGCTCAGGGTGGTGTTCTCCCCAACATTCAAGCAGTGCTTTTACCCAAGAAAACGGAGAAGAAACAACATTAAGCTACAGGCTTACCACAGAAAACAAAAACGGCTCTTTTAGGAGCCACCAAATATCAAATAAAGTCATGGCCAATCAGCAAATAATTCATGTCTAGCAAAAGATGTAATTTCAAAGGAGCACATTTATCGTTTTATAATTTCTAGTTTGCAACGAATAACACTCCCTATTTGCGTAAAGTGTGCGCTTTCTGAAAACTAACAAGCATAAAAAGTCCCTTAATTGCGCAGCGCTGCGACTGCGATGTTGATCGCGTGCATGGTAAACTTGAAACTGTGCATGTTTGGCAAGGCAATGAAACAAATTGATTTAAAAAAATTACTTAAGTAAAAGTTTGACACTTACTGTGCTTGATATTGAACCGCTGGGAATGAACTTCCGAAGACACGCGTAGACGCCAGCGGACATTTGATTTGGGTAATGCACGAGATAATCATCGGGCTGGAATAAATTCCTGCAAAAGAAGAAAATGTTGGCTTGATTCTTGAAAGAATAGACTGAGTCGATTATCCACTGATAAATTGACCTGGTAAAAGTGACAGCAGTCATAAAGGCTAAAACCCTTTTAGCGCGGCTGAAATGTACTTTTTATCCGCACTACGCGTAAAGAAAGTTTTGTTCACGCAAGCAGTTAAAAATAATCCAGTGCTTAGCTGAAAACCACCCTCACCAATTTTATGTTCTCATGCCATTACGTAATGTATCGTTGTTGTTTGTTTATTTTTAATGGTCGTCGTGTTTGTTTGTTCGTTTGTTTGTTTGTTTCTATTTCGCTGTAATCCCTATTACGGTTTCGCTGTGTTTGTTTATCTAAGGTGAGTGAATGTGGTGTGTATTTCAAGGTTACGAAACTGTCTGTATGTCTGTGTGCGAAATC
>CAXIQD010000195.1:0-15000 GCA_964030785.1 Siderastrea siderea | reverse complement strand
ACAAAGAACCTCGAAGAGGGTGACCTGGTTCTCCTCCGCTGCAAAGACCTTCCAAGGAACAGCTGGCCACTTGCCCGGATCACCAAAACCTTCACCAGTGTGGATGGGAAGGTGCGAAAGATTGAATTGCTGACAGCCAAGGATGGATCAAGGAAGAGTTATACAAGACCGGTGACTGTGGTCATATTACTGAGGAGTGAGGACACCCCCAATCTCAAAAAGATGAGAACCACCGTTGGATGAACTTTGAACAGTGTTTCACACTTTGGATATGACATTGATCTTCAAGCAGTTAGTGCTTCACATATTGGACATGACATTGATTTCAGAGCTTTGAATGATGATTCAGAACTGTCGTTACCCAGAACTCTAGTGATATTACCTTAAATAATATCAGGCGAGGAGTGTGCTGTCCCATCTTTACAGCATTATTTCAGTATTTTTCAGTTTACCCTTGTTACGTGACTTATTGCGTTACTCTTTGTGCCCTGTTTACGCACGTGACTTTTCCTCGCTTTTCTATTGGACAGTGCTCTTAGATTATATTATGGTCTGTACTAGCGGCACGAGGGAGTCGGAATTTTCACTCGCTAGTGTTGTAAAAGCTTTCTTTTTCACCAAATAATAAGTCTGAATTTATCGGTTACCGAGAAACATGTGAACTTATCCAATATGAGAAAAGAATACAGCTATGTAGCCCACGTAGTAATTTTGCGTGTCGTAAACTCTGAATCTTCAATCGGCCCAGATCTTCTCACTCTCCTGAAGCTGACATGCTGTGGGACTGGGATTAGAGATTGTGCACCGATGACTGTTTCCGGTTCGGTCATCTAATTAAAATTTTTAATTTCATGCTTTCTAATTCTATCGCGCGCTGCGACGGAAAGACTGATTCTATTTCATGCGTTAAAAGTTCCGTGAGGTGTCATTGACCCTATATTTGGAACCTTGTATGTGTTGATTTTTACTGCAGGGCGTGTTGTCACTGAACATTGCACATGACATTTGATAAACACCTAATTGTTATCCAGTCACGTTTTTGCTCAATTCACGCTAAAATGCAGTCAAAACAAAGAGGCATTAATTTTAAAACAACACTTAATTGGGAACCTCTACAATGGAAAACCGAATAAACAAAAAACGTTTAGTACTTGCATGGACGGTAGCCATCTCTGAGTGAAGAGCATTGCATGTCAAAAGAGATACGACTCGACTCATCATCGTCACGATATATTTTCTCCATACAAAAAGATAACTATCTGCAATGTTAGTGGAAAAATTGCATTTATTTCCTGCATTAATTCTAGGTAGCCGTGGGAATCGTGTTTAGCGTGTCGGCAATTAACATGAAAGATAAAGCGTCACGATACTCACAACAGATCATATAAAATAGTTCCCCATTCGATATCCCAGTCGTTAAGTTGCAACGTGATAAGAACACTGAAGGAGTATCGAGTAGAACATATTCTCAGCATAGAATCATAGCTATTTTTCAATCATGACAAACAAGAAGGTAATGATACGCTGGGACACTAAATGCGCATGGAATGGCAAGGAGCAACCCATGGCGAGAGACAAAATTCACCCTCCAAATCCAGCAAGCCTGGCTGTAGGACAGAAAGTCAGAGTGAAGTTTTCTTCCCGCTGGTATGATGCTTTCGTGGTAACACCATGGGAAAAACAAAGTAAGGGTAAGTGTTATCGGTATTTATGTTGTTTTATACATTGCTATAATGGGTTATTAAGGGGATAGGCCGTTAGGAGACTTTTCAATGCAGATTTATTGTGCTACTTATAATCCAGGTTAGCATAATTTGATTTAGGGAGATGATGTCTTTTACAGGCTCATGCTTAGTTGGGATCAAATAAGTCTTAATGGTTTAAAACATTTTGGGCGATCAAGGCAATTAAGATCAAGTGCTGTAACAAAGTCGTCAGGAAATTCAGTTTGGAGAAGTGAGGATGATAAAAATGTTGATTATGTGATTATTAAGGAATTTTTAGCGAGATAAGTCCTATTTATACTTCTGTCTGTACTGAATAAACACAACCATAACGGAAGAACAACAAATCAGACCGTCATCAATAATGTGGAATTTTACAATGGAGGTTAACGACATGAATTGTTCGGATGGTTTTTCCCCCACCTGTTTACTCAGGCTACCTCAGTACGTGTTGTTTTAGAGAGCAGTTTGTTTGATGTTTTTGGATTAATGTGATCCGAAGTTCTACTCTGTTTACACAAAGGTTCACTAGAAAAGGGCTTAACCCCCCCGCAAGTACTGACAGGCAAGTGATCTTCTTTCGCCTTTTTCCCTCGCCATCCCTCTTTGTGCCGCTCTCTTCTTTTAGCACGCACATATTTGAACTTCAAACGACTCTCATTATTCTTGGCCAACTCTTTGAACGCACAAGAGGGAATAGGAAATGACGTATAGGAATTTTAGGTTAAATGAGATCGAGAAACCTACAGGGCCTCGGCTTCTTTCAAAGCTAAATTATGTAAAAGTTTAACAAACGATTTTAAAAATGATTATACTTGGCTGTGTGTTTTTTGTTTGGGTGGATGGGGGGGGGGGAGAATAAATCGGATTTGTCATCTTAGATAATAATTATGGATTCTTCACCACCAAAAAAAACGGAAAATTCAAAAAGGATCAAATGTTGTGGTATGACAGTGCAGGATGATGGCCTACAAATCGTTATTGTGTACAAAACGAAGATTTCTCCAGTATTGTGCTGAAATAAATTGCAAATAATTATCAGCAAGCACATTATATTAATTTGTCAGTGCAATCGCTTCCTTCGGTCAATAAGCCGCCAACGCACAATTGTTTTTCAAATGAAATTGCCGTGACTTCTCATCTGTTAGTTATTTTGTATAATTATAACCTTTGGATGCAGAGGTCCACACGACGAGTAAATAAACCGCACTGGTTCTGTATTGCCGGATCTCTGTGTAGAGATGCTTGAGCCAGATGTCACTCGAACTGTACAGCATGTTTCCCAGTATCCGACCAACAAAACTTTAACTTTAATTTTTCGTGCGGACTAAAAAATTAGCGAAAAACTAAGTGTTCCGCAAAAAGTATATTATTTCAGCTTCTGATTGCTTGGTTTTATGGCCTAATTGCGCAACGGAGTCTTGTAGAAGTCGCCGCTGTTTAGATGAGTAAATCCTCGAGGGGTAAATTTGCGCAGTGAAATTACCATTGTCAGGAGCTCCTGCCATTGTTCAAATGAGGGTCTGTTAGCTGCAATATTTTTGAGGAAAAATCACTAGATTTGGCGTTCTTAGAATTAAAGAGATAAAGTATTTAGAGCCCAATCGAAATTCTAATTAGCTTCAAAATTTTTAACAAAACAGAAGTCAATAGTTTTCACTGAGTTTCAAGCTAGCTAAGGTGTCCAGCATCCGACCAGTTTTCTGTTGAAGTCTAAAATTATTTTACAGGTTTCTACAAAATTTATTTCGGCACTTCAACTGATATCAAAAGCACTATTCAATGGTTAGCCATAGAAAATTCTGTAAAAAGTGGCTTTAATTATTATTCGAGGCAAATCATTTTTCCGTGTGTTTGTCTGCTAGGAAAGTCACGTTTAACGTCAGGTCACGAAAATGTGGTCCACGTCACGTCGGACAATTAGGACGACTTCAAAATCATTCAAATTTCAAACATTCCGGTTTCCTTTGTACGGCAATGGGATGATTTATTTAATGGCCACTATTTTGGCTAACAAAATTAGCCTTACTCAAGGCCAGAGCTATACTGAAGGAAAAACTTGGTTTTTATGATATGAATACTTGTTAAATAAAGTGTCCTATGGATTTACTTTTTTCGAATCCCTCCCCCCTAACCCCCCGCTAAAAAAAAGGAAACGACCAGATCACGAATTAGATTTCATCTGCTGAATCCATTCCAAGTGTCGATTTTATTGCTTCGTGATTCGTCATTGTCCAGACGCTCACGTTGACGGCCATTTGCATGCGTTTTATTTCTTATGGGATGTTGGAGATGTTGATACTTTTCGAAAGAAATTTTTTGGGACTTCCTGTTATTCATATACGACATGTAAGGCCCATCCGGAGTCTGACTCGAAAAATGAAGTTGCGTGACAGGACATGTTTTGCTACCTATCCTTTACAAATTCACAAAGTACTGCTTTCTGTTTTGTGTCATGTAGAGGAGTAGGATCCCAAAACCAGTGAACCTGTAACATCCCGTAACGTGCGTTCTAGAATTCCTCAAATATGTGGGTTACGATTAACTTGACCTTTGCAATATGACTGGGCGGATAGGCAAATGTAATTCATTTCAATTTGTAACTTAGCGTTACTGGTAATTCGGTGTCTCGTAACATCTTCGTGACTTGCGGTCTGCAGTTGGCGAGGCATAAGATTTCTTTCGCTGTCCTCCCTTTCTTCGATCTAACATCTGAAGGCCTCCTTTTTTGAATAGAGTTTTGTTTTGCATAATTTTTGACCGTTATTGTCAATGGTAAAAATGAAACAAGCCTTGTTTTTCCTTGATAAGCCCCACGTCATAGCGTACCTTTGTGTTTAACTGAGGCATTGGTTGATAAATCCATTTTTAAGTGTATAATTATCCAAATTAACAGCTGGAAAGAAACGCAAGGAAAGAGAGGAAGAAATGGATGAAGCCTCAGCCGAGTTAGCAATGCCAAAGAAACAGCCAGAGCTCTCGGTCGTCAAAAGCACAAAGGGTACACCCGAAAGCGATCTCTACAAAAAATACTTAGATGAAAAAAAGAAGAAAGAAGTTGATTGGCATAAAATACGTTCAAACGATGACAGCAGTAAGCGGAAGGGCGTGCGGAAAGAAGAGGGCAGAGAAGATGATGGAGTACAGGATAGGGAAGAGAACCAAGAAAAGAAAAAGAACAGCGGAAAAGATATCAAGACAAGCGAACTGAGGCAAGAGGAGGAATGGAAGAGGCAAGAAGACACCAGGGGAGGAGAACCGAAGGAAAGGAAAAGGGTAAACGAGGAAGGAGAGGCGGGAGAGAGACCTAGAGAAGAGGAAAAGTGAAGAAGAAACCAAGAGAAGAGAAAGGGAGAAAGAATTGCAAGAAAGAAAAAGCCAGGAAGAAGAATTCAATAGAAAAGACATGGAGAGACAAATGGAGGACAGGAAAAGGGAAGAAGAGTTCCACAGAAGACTGATGGAAGTGGAGAAGCGAGAGGAACTGGCACAAAAGAAAAGAGAAGAGGACATCAAGAGAAGAGAGGTGGAGAAAGAATTGGAAGAAAGAAGAAGCCGGGAGGAAGAATTCAAGAGGAAAGAGATGGAGAGAAAATTGGAGGAGAGAAAAAGGGAAGAAGAGTTCCATAGAAGACTGATGGAGGTAGAGAAGCGAGAGAAGGAACTGGAACTAAAGAAAAGAGAAGAGGACATCAAGAGAAGAGAGGTGGAGAAAGAATTGGAAGAAAGAAGAAGCCGGGAAGAGGAAACCAGGAGAAGAAGAGAGATGGAGAGAATTCTGGAAGAGAAAAAAGGAAAAGAAGTGGAAACAGTCATAGAGAGGCCTGATGAATGTGGGAGAAGCGAAGCAGAATGGTGGGAGAGAGAAAAAAATGAAACTAGACTAGACGGAGAAACAGAAATGGGAAGAGAGACGTTTTCATTTCGGCGGATGTTGGAGGCTGACGATGACGATGACGATGATTGGAATTATCCGATGGCATACACATCTACCCCACTGCCACCAAATAGTGCAAGAGATCCAGATGTCAGCTATCCTTCACTGGGCCATATTTGGGAGGTAAGTTGGTGTTCTACTAGTGTTCTTCGGCGGCTGGGTTGTTAGAGAGGGAGGGTTTTTTCAAATCATTAATCAAGTAGTCTATAAGTAGAAATAGGCATAGGAGGCGTTGTAATAAGTTGTCTTAGCTCGCCATCTTGGATAATGAGAGGAGGAGAGAGCTTATTTGAGAGGGTGGGGGGGGGGTAGCAGGATAAGAAAGGTAGCTGAAAAGAGCTTTGATGGTAACAAATTCCTCACCTTTTCTTTTCTCTTGCAGGTCATAAACAGGATAGACGCTAATATGGCAAACCTTGCAAATCGGGTCGGAAGGCTGGAATCTTTTTCGATGCCATCAACTCCACCTTCGGTAAAGTACTATTACATAATTCTAATCATACAATATTGGACTTAACGATATCGGACTAAATTAGAACTTATTTTCTGCACACCGCTTTTTAATAAGAAAAGGAAAGCCGGAATAATAGATTCTAATATCTTTATCTAGAAGAAACTAAACGTCGCTGCCGTTCAAGTTTCGGTGGTATGGTCTACAATTCTAGAACCAAAATCAGAAAGCAAATGAACACCCACGTTAGCATGAGCTTCCGAACTTGACAAGCAGTAAAAGACAAGGCTATATTTTCCGCTCAGTTTTTAATGTCCCCCTGCTTGATTTAGAGATTGCAAAAAATTATTTCCTCTCAGGCATCGTCAGTGAGTCAGCCCGAAACGCAAAAAAGGCCAGCCAGCAAAACAAAAACCAAACAAACAACTCAAGTTAAATGCTAACTATAATACTATTGTCTTTTGCATGTGTCCCACAATAGACAACCGCGACACAAAGATCTACGGTCCCAACTGCTGAAGTGCCAACGCTAAATGTTTTGACCCCTTCCACTCGTCAGAAAGTGTCAGAGGTTCTCAGCCAAATTAAGGAACGGCACAAAGCAGCTTTGAAAATACTAGCTATTAAGTTTACCAGAGAAGAACTGTTGGGGTCCAATTGTAGTGGAACACAGAACAAGGCAAAGCTTGACACGAACCGCCTGGCGCTAGTTAAAAGTAAGAGCAACTACATACTCCAAGAATACTGTCTAGTATAATCTATTAAATGCTATAAAACATTATTTCCTTGGACAAAGAATGTCGAAGACAATTTCCACAATTTCGGCCCATACTCTATCGTTGAAAAAATAATAGCCTACCCATTCTGCTTTACAAATAGTTAGGTTAAAAAAACAACTCCATTAACTACACGTGTACAGTGTGGTATACTCCTCATAGGTGTGGCAGACATTATTATGACTGCATTACATTCATTTACTGGCACACTTGGAAGTTATTCTAGTAATTTAAATTTCCATATCAAGTACAGGTTCTGACCAAGTAATATGTTTCTTTTTCCTTCCTGCTAGAAATTACTTTCGAGAAATATCCTGTGGCAGCTGGGGAAGACGAAGAAGCGGTATGGAGGACCATCCGCAGGAAGATCGACACAAAATGTCGGGGATTAAAATTTTATAGGTCTGCCCAGGAGTCCGCCCAATGAAAATAAACGCTGTAACGTCATTACAAGGAAGTCAATAAAAAAAAGTTGTTATTTTACTTCTTTTTGTTTGTTTTTTGTTTTTTGTTTTTTGTTTTTTCGAAAGTAGTTTTTTGGGAGTGATTTGCATTTTCGTATAGATGACACCAAGTCCACAAAACGTGGGCCCAATAGCCACTTTTTATTTCTTTCTCATGCAGTAGCCACCAGAAAGGTTATAACCGTGAATTTTTATCCCGTGCTTAGAGTACACAGAACAGGTTTTTAACTCCAAATCCAAAGTCATGGATATCTGCTACTGTTTTGTCACAATAACACCCCAGATACCCCTAAAAACCGTCTTTTACGATATCCACGAAGCACCCATTGCACTTAGTTTTCATTTAAGAGTCTGTCCACGAGAGAACCAGACAGTCGTGACACGTGCTATCTCACCTACTGCTTTGAAACTTTCACAGATCAATAGGTTCATCAAAGAGATATTCAAAACGCCAAAGTTGATTGGGCTCTCGCCATATCTCCGGGGTATCAGAGTTGTGGTATAATATCTCATGGGTATTATATCCCAGGGATTGAACCTAACATACCCCTAAAAAAAACACTGACAAGACATACTTCGTTGGCTCACAGAATTGATCGGATTTGAATCTCATTTCACCTACGTATTGTTGGGACGTATAAGTCAAAGCTCAGCTAATTTGATGTTATTCCCATCAATTAAGACCTGACAATCATTAACCATGCCACGCAACAAATGAAGATAGCGCCGGGGTGAAATTGCTGTTTTTTGAATGAAGATTTCTCCAATGAGCAGCACTGTAATTGAACAAGCGTTACGGGATAAAATAGCCCTACCCTACTTATCTGTTTATCACGACAATACGTTTTGGCATCTGTCAACTTTTCTCTACAGAGTTTCTCTAAAGAGTGTCACCGATGCCCACCGCCAGGTTTTTCAAAACACTAAAGAGAGACAAAAAGCTGCAGCTTTAGAGATGATCAAGGCTCATATTCCCAACATTTCCTTGTTTTTATTATAATCTTTGCCAGCAAAAGCATCGTAAACATAAGCAAAACTGTCTTTTTCCGTAGAAGGCAAATTTTCATTACATTTATAGTATTAATGACGCAATCTCCTAGAAATTGCCACTGCTGCTGTATTCGCTTTAAGTGATATCGGACAGAAACCTAACTCGTTTTCTTCAATCATTGTTTAGAGCGCTGTTTGCCTACACAGTAGACAATCACAACAGACAACAGTAAGTCAACTTGTTTTTATTATTTACATACAGTCATGTCCTTACGACTAAACAGTGCTTGGTTCTCTCTGAACTTTTATACTTTACAAAAGATCACGCAATGTTACAACAAAGATTACTCAAGGCTCAGGAGCGATCAGCTCTTCTGTTCCTTCTTTGCAGAACTGTCGTATCTCGTTGAAAAGGTACACTTTTCGTTGATGGTCTAAGCCTTTGGGTTGTAAGCGAGCAGGTAGGATACCAGGGGGGTACTCACCTTCAACACGCAATAAATTAAAAGTGTCTTCAGTACCATCTGAAACTTTCTTGTAAGAGACAACACCTGGGGCTTCCTTTCTAAATTCAAAATGATGTTGTCTCTTGATATTCGGAAACTTTCTGAAATATGGGGAGAGAAACGAGACCCAGTCATAAACAGGAACAATAACGGAACCGTCATGCAATGAACACAGCTGTGCAACATTTACTCCACTGACAGTGGAATTGTCAACAACGGAAGCAAACTCATAGAGCGACGATATGAAAGATTTCCGAAAAGATTGCTTCAAAAGGCCAAAGCACCAGTCGCACGCAAATTTTGTGTGACCAACAATCAGAAAACTGTAAATGCAAGAATGTTGCAGCCCAGTGATTATCCTCCACGCTAAATACCAAAGTACCTAAGAGTTCTTGTTTTGGCCACAACAATAGTCTGCGTGGAGATGCAAATCTGTTTCTCCTATACCGTGGTTTTCAAAAAAATAATGAAGATAACTGATGGTTGCATTTACACCCTTTCCCGTATCACCTGCTTCATCGATTAAAAAATTTACCTGCCTAGGAACCGCTTCACAACATACGCCGAAATTCCTACTTTCCTCGGAACTTTGAAGTAAATAGGACCGGGTTGCATGGGGTTTGAGGGCAAATGAACTTGTTGGGCATAATCAAAAGAATAGTGCATTTTTCCTTTAAACGAACAGGATGGCCTAGTGGTATTGAAATCAAGATTGATTAATTTAGGTGCTAAGTTCCTCTTACTCTCCTCGCATACGCTTTTGTAAACGCTTCTTTCACGCTTGGCATCTAATAGGTGCGATTCCTGTTTTCGCACAACCTCGCTTTTTTCTTCATCCGGCAAGTTGGCTGACCGGTAAATGTTTGTGTTGTTTTTTTGGCATGTGTGACACAGGTCAGTCATTGGTTTTGTTATTCTAATGTGGGGGCGCAGCTCATTCCACATTCTTACAAATTTGGAATATGAAACTATGGGCAGTCCAGCACTTTCCGCTGACAGTTCATAAAGTCTGTGGACACTTGCTTTAGTTGCAGATGAAGGAAGCAGCTTAATGTCGGATCGTTTAAATCCTGGAACTCTTCCAGGAAGAGCAACAGCATGCTGTTCTGCATAGTTGTCAAGAAAAGTGATAACATGTTGGAGGGTGCCCATTGAACAAGTTCCAACAGGCATTTTTCCTTTGTTTCCATGGCTACAAGGAAAAATTCCGTGTTCTTTGTAGTGCCGTTTCAAGTTCTCGTAGCGCCTTTTCCCTATCCCATAAAGGACTAAAAACGTGTCTTTACAAATTGGAGCACCTGCAAAATACATTAAAGCAGTTAACTTCTGAGCCACACTAAGAAACGGGTGATGTAGGCTGTGTCTACACCACAACCAATACATTTTAATATTACTCATACAAATTCAAATTTTACTAAACGACCAGGAAAAACACCCGCTTAGCCTTTCATTCAGCCAAGTTATTAACTTCTCCTTCTTTTTTTGTCTTTCAGGTTGTGCCAACAATTTGAGAATGTCCACTTCCTTACACCAATAATGCGTCTAGCCAATAAAGAATAATATTTAGCGCAAAAGGAAAATAAACAAACAAAAGACGAAAAAAAAAAAAAAGAAAAGGAAAGAGAAGGAAAGGAAAAGAAAAAATGAGTGCACAGAGAGATGGCTCTCCATCCCCTCACAAATCCAGTGGGCCATCTGTAACTATGCAGTCAAAGCTCAGTCAGTGTTTCGGCAACAGTGTCTAAATAAATTTGACAATAAGAGTCTATCTTACCTTGGAAAGTGAACCAAGTGCGGGTCCTTTTTCTTTTTTTCGTTTGCCTGCTGGAATGGGAAAGCTCATCTTGTCTGGTACATGCTTCCAGCTGTGCAAGTACGACCATGTCCAATTCAGAAGACGACATTTCAAGACAAACTTGTCGATGATTTAGTATTTGTTCCAATGAATACCGGTTACTACAGTTTCTTTCTTCTGCTTCAGAAGAACCGCAGCCTTCTTTGAGGAACGATTCCACTTTTTGATGTTCAATTATGTCATATTCCCTCCATTCGATCGTTGCATCCAACTCGGCCTGATTGTTGTGGCTATCACTGTCCTCATCATCAGGGACCAAATCATCGTCCGAGAAAGACGAGTTAGATTCATCATTTCCAGAAATTTGTTCACGATCTCGCCCAAAATACAGTTCCTCTGTTGACTGCAAATCGTTTGCAAACGATGCGGGAACGTTCGACGAGTTTAGACAGGTGTGGTACATATTAATTAAACTGTTCAGGATGGAGTATTCTGTGCTTCCGTGGTAAACTATCTGTTTAAATAGATCAACGTGTTTGAAGCCTTCGATATTTCGTGAGAATTTTAAGCGTGAGAATTTTAAGCATGTGTCATAGATTGGAAGTGAAGACAAGTCAGATAACTGTTACTCGTGTAAGATTGCTGCACACGAACACGAATATGAACGTGTCATCATTTCCAGAAATTTGTTCACGATTTCGCCCAAAATACAGTTTCTCTGTTGACTGCAAATCGTTTGCAAACGATGCGGGAACGTTCGACGAGTTTAGACAGGTGTGGTACATATTAATTAAACTGTTCAGGATGGAGTATTCTGTGCTTCCGTGGTAAACTATCTGTTTAAATAAATCAACGTGTTTGAAGCCTTCGTTATTTCGTGAGAATTTTAAGCGTGAGAATTTTAAGCATGTGTCATAGATTGGAAGTGAAGACAAGTCAGATAACTGTTACTCGTGTAAGACTGCCGCACGCGAACACGAATATGAACGTGTTATTGTGCTTGCTGAAGACCCTTTATAATTACCAATTTTAACCGCCAAAAATCAGAGCACAAGCAGCACTGGCATGGACGCTCAGAAGAAATCCCCTTGGCACGATTCGTCATCTGAGGAAGAATTACGTCCCATTGACGTGGCACTGGACGCTTTGAAAAAGCTCAAATTGGGTCTAGGAAAGATGGAATCGGCCGTTTGTATGTACGAGACAGAGTTCGAGTGTAGAGGGGAAGATCCGTACGATGACCGGGAACACCCTTTTAAACAGCAGTTTCGAAATACATACAAAGGTAAATAAACTTGCTGTTCTAGCTAGAAAGATAGTAAAGTATAAAAGTGCCTCGGCATCTTCAAACAACAAAGTTTTAAAAATGCCACTGTAGTGTAAAATGTACCCTAAAATTTACGTGACGGTGGAAATCCACCTTTAGACAAATTTGCGGTATAATTTTCATTAATGATAGTTGTTCGTGATAAAATGGTTTAGTGACAGAAGCCAAATGTTTAACAGCTCATTTTATTTTTGCATTAAATTATTCTTTTAGTTCTCAAGACATCCATAGATGCAAAGGAACAGATGATAACAAAGAACCAAGTATTAGACCACAGATTCTTCAAGTGAGAAGATGTGACCGGAACCTTTCGTATTTAACACCTCATAAATTTACATCTGATGTCCGTAAACGCTGATTGGTGTAGCCGTAGAGCCTAGAACGCACTCTAGTTACATTGTATGTTTTCCATGTTACGCTCTGTAACCAGGGTTTTTTTGTTTTGTTTTTGGAAAACTTTGCCTGGTTTCATTTGCTGCAGTTGTAATAATTATGTATGTAGTAATAAAACAGGTACACTGTATGTCGTCTTTGTTGACTCTGTTTCCGTCACTCGCCCCAATTTTCCTCGTTCAATTCTCGTTTCCTCTTGCACACGAAAGACGTCGATAATGGCGATCACTTGCAAAGAAAAACGTGCCTTACCAAAAGTTCAGGCAACTTCCCTTAAAGGGAACTTATTTCTATGAAGTCTCAGGTAGACTTCTTCCTCACGAAAATAGTTTGCGTGTTCAATGCCGAGACAGAAATTTGACTCCTGCTGGAGTGTACGCTGCAACTGTAACTCGGGCGAAGGACGAGAAACCAAATGTCTGCTGCGGATAATTTTCTTTTTGGCTTACTGAGATGGACAGAAAAAACGCCAGCGGTATGTTTATCTCTGGAACTGATTTTCGTAGGACCTTTATGCTTAACAAGGTTTAAGTTGCTTCTTGGTCTTTGGCTTGCCCAGTGGAGGATAAGCGAAGTATTGTCTATTAATTACAACATTGCCGTGACAATCCTCTTGAATACAAATTACATTTGTTCAAAATAATCCCCAATCATTGGACCGTAAACAGTTGCACATCAAATTTTTAACACTCCTTAGCTTATATTCAAGGAAAATTTCATCGCAGGTAGTAACGATATCGTAAATGTTAATACAAACTGTTGAAACGGACTATTACAAATTCAAACGCGGGCATGCAGAGGCGAATTAAACGTGGGCAACGGCGAATTAAACGCGGGACATTATTTATTTCTGGCCTAGCGTTTAAACGCGTTGAAAAAGTGTTTAAACGCGTAGGAAAATCGTTTAAACGGGTAGAAAAAACGTTTTAGTGAGTTTAAACGCCTTCGTTTAAAGGAGTTTAAATGCTATTAAGCTAATTCACCTTTGACCACCTTTCCCAAAATTGGGTCACATATACTCTTTCTTAAAAGTGACATTGTCATATTTCTATGAGTGCAGATTCTTGGCAGCCATGGGAAAACAAATTAGTCTACTCACAGCCACTTCCAATGTGCCGGCCCTCTGGTGTCCTGAAATATAGTGCAAGAGCATCTCGAATGTTGGCGGGATCTCTCTCAGTCTGTCTTTCATGAATTCCTAATGGGATGTCTTCAGGCTGCTCAACAGCATTCTGTATATCCTCAAGCCATTCTTCTAAAAAGGCATCCTTCCTTAATTCGCAGATGTTATGGAGTATGCACGAAGCAGCCACAACGTAGCATGTGGATTCAACAGACATATCAACACGCTTAAGAACACGTTGGAAACGTCCTTTCCATCTACCGAAGGTATCCTCAGCAGTCATACGAGCTCTGCTGAGACGATAGTTGAAGTGTCTTTGCCAGCTAGGTGTGTTTTGGTTTTCTGGATAACCTTTCATTAGCCAGTCCAAGAGAGGGTAGGCTGGGTCGCCAAGAATTATAGGAGCAATATCAACACCGAGTACTGTTTCTTTGATGTTAGGATCAAAAAGATGCCCTTTGCATCCACGATCATAAAGTTTTGAGTTAGACAGCACTCTGGCGTCGTGAACGCTGCCTGGCCAACCAATGACGACATCTCGAAATAGGTACTTTGAGTCCACCAGAGCCTATATCACTATACTATGATAGGATTTCCTGTTTATATAATCAGTACGGTTTTCCAGAGGAGCTTGTATGGGAATATGGGTACCATCGATAGCACCTGCACATGCAGGAAATCCCCATTTCTCTTTGTAAATCCTCATGACTTCACTCAGATCGTCCCCCTTTGGTACTGTAAGGAAATCTTTTCCTAGTTTTTTGTTATAGCTTTACAAACGTCTTTTACACAAAGACAAACAAATGACTTTGAGACACCAAACAAGTTAGCTATTGTTCTGTATTCCGCAGTGGAACTCATGTAATAGGGGGTTATTGCTGTCCTCTTACTTGGGGAGACGGCTTTATGCATTGCAGTATTCTTACGAACAGTTTCAGCTTCAATCTCTGAGACAATAAATTGGAATGTTGCTTTAGAAACACGGAAGTTGTCATACCACTCCTTGTCAGTGAATGCTGTTTCTACAATCTGAAACCAGCGATCACTACATGGCAGCACCCAGCAACGTCGCTCGATAGAATTGCAGGCAAGCATTGATGCAAAAATGAACAACTTGAATCTTCTCCTTCTTCTATTCTTTTGGTGAGAAGAAGAGAAAAAAGATGTTTTCCGAATTTCCTGCGAGAAGACAGCGATCTTCTTGAAAGGAGAAACTCCAAATACTTTTCGCCAGCCATGTTTTACGGACTTAGCTGCATGCGCACTAGGAAAGACTTGTGTACGCTGGACAAGATGTTGAGCCTTTTACCCGCACCAAAACATAATTTCACACCGCTCAGCACGGTAGAAAAAGGACGTGTAAACGAGGTATCAGTGCTTCTTTTTTTGGTACGCGTACCATTTTTATCCGAGCCGTGCCAAACTTTTTCTGTCGTGTAGATGGGGCTTTAACCAAGGTTTCAGAAAGCAAGAGAAGAGAAAGATCCCATCAAAGTCAGAAAAGTGTTTTCTCA
>CAXIQD010000194.1:0-17385 GCA_964030785.1 Siderastrea siderea | reverse complement strand
TCTCCATCTCTTTGATTATGCGGAACAAGCAGCAGTACCGCAATTGTCCAGGCCTTATGTACTCTCTCTGCGCACGCTGCTGCTCTTGATATTTTCCGACAAGAGCTACTACACTATCGCAGTTACCACAGAGTCATATTGTTTCTTTGGCGTCTTTTAAGCGCAACCAAAGCTGCTGACGCAGGTTTCGTCATTTGCTGGCAGGCACATCAACCTCTCCACATAAGATATCTCGGCCCTAGTCGAGCCAAACACCTGTATCTGCTGCGATTGCATGATACACTTGAGATCCTTCTCTTCAAACATGGTGGAGAGTCCCTGAGAATTCGTCAACCTTCACAGTCCTCACCCTGGTATCGATCAATGTTTGGTTTCCAGACTGACCCTCAAGGTGTTGGAACTGAACACCTATGTGCCTTTGCAGTGCAGCAAGAACGCATCTGCGCGATAACAGAGAAGCCATGGACACACAGTTTGGCGGAACCAGGATGTGCCCTTTGGAGACTCTCCCACTGTCTATTAGCAGAAGAGGGTCGAGTATGCAAAGAACCCTTTGCCAATGTCTGCCACCTTTTGTTAGGCAACTTTCCAGTCATCATCATTGGGGGTCTCCTACAGGATTGGTGCCTTAGCATCTGTCCTCAAAGTGCACGTGCGGCGTACCCGCAACTTCAATCAAACATTTGGCAGACAGGTCAAGTACCAAACCTGTGTTTATTGCTCATACATCAAACTGACAAGTCCGATGACGAGAATTACGAACAGCTACTTTCTCTTACGCCCACTCAACATGCACCACACCCAGCCTTGCCAACTACTGCCATTATCGAGCAAGCCGCAGCAAATATACCGGCAGAAGCCTGTATTGATGACTGTCAGCTTATGACATTGCCTTCAGGTTGGTACGCTTGCACACAAGGAGAGATTTCTGCCAAACTGTTTTGCAGAGCAAAGGCTCTGCTACCGGGTGAATGACGCGCTTATGTAGCCTACCCATCAAATCTCTCCGATTAGTGCAGCGTACTATCTCTACAGGCCTTCGTGCAGTTTATTGGCATGCTACCCAGCAAACCAACATCTCGTCGATCACACATGTCTCTTCACTTCACTTCCTCATTCACTTTATCCAACCGCGCCTGCCATATCGGCAAATCTTGGTAGAGGACCTCCTCACCTTATGTGGTTTTGACTGCAAAGTCAACTTATCTGATGCCTTACACGCAATACGTGCAAACATTGGCAAATATACAGAATGTTTTGTTCCAGACTCCTCCGTGTCAGACGAAGCTACTCCCTTAATACTTCCCAATGAAGTACAATCGTTACGTCAAATACCATCGCAATTTTGGCAGCTTTGTCATGGCATCTTGCACTTTCGAATGATGCGACCCAACAATCTACCGGTCTCTATCAAGGGGATTCACTCCTGGAACCTTAATAGCTGGTCTCCTGGACTTCCGACCAACATACACAAAACATGGGTTGTTAGAACCATGTTAAAGCAAGCCCCTGTGCTACTACAGGAGACGAAATGGAATCAGGCCAACCTACAGTATTTGTCGCACACATGGCCTGACATCAGAGTAGTCACCACTCACCACCTTGGCCAAACAGAATCCGGGTGAACAAGCAGGAGTTGCGATCCTGTTTCCCCCAGGCTGGAAAGTCCAAGAAGAAAAAGTGCTGGTTAAGCGCTATGCAGTCGCTGCCTGTGTAGAATACCAAGCTTGCACTATTTGGCTTGTCTCGATTTACATACCCCCTAACAGTCCGAGGTCTTTTGTTGCTGCGACTCTGCAAACTGTTCTTGCGCTTACCAATCATCCTGTCTTCATTGGAGGAGATTTCAACCGGTGTGATCAGAACCATTTCCACACATGGGATGATTTCCTGGTTAGAGCCGGGCTCACAGATGTGGATCCTACTTTCCCCACCTACAAATTCCAAGACCAAGAATCTGCGCTTGATCGTTTCTTAGTGCCCAGCCTTTTTCTGGACACTACGCAACTTTTTGCGCGTATCTATGGTAGATATCGGATAGATTCCTGTCATCACAAGGCGCTAATGTTGCGGCTTAAGATGAAACCTCGTCTTCGACCGCATCCGCAGTCTGAGAAGCATCATACAATACCAACCCAAGTCTTTCTAGATCCAACAGCCACTTCAGAAGGTTTGCAAGCAGTTGCGAGACAAGCTTCTCTGTTTGCTCTCAAGCGAAAAATCTCTCTAGCGCAAGAAACCAAAATTGCCAGTGCTGTTTTCTCGCAGCACTGTCGCGCGGTTGTTTGGAGTTGGTGGAGAGCTCATTCTTGGGCAAAGAACAGACCTACTTGCACATTCAGCCTGAAGAAGTACGATTGTTGTATGAACAAAGTGCAGATCCTGACCTTTTACAACCTTGGCAAACCCAACAAGGATGCCTGCTAATCCCATCTACCATTATCGCTGCGGCTCTACAGGCATCAGAGGTTGCGGCTGCTACTAATGTGCAAGTGCCGATAGGTACAGAAAACACAGATCCAATTCAGAGAGCAAGGCGTCAAAAAGTATTCTGGGACAGGCTAAAAACAATGTGTCCTAGAGGTACTTTTTATCATGGCCCCCTATTGCAACACAATGGGCAAGAGTGCCGTACCGCCCTAGAATATGATGAAGCCATGTTAGCAACCCGTGATTTTTGGTTTAAACACCCCGTTCGGTATGATCGAGATTGCCACAACACGCTTTCGGCTTACCGACGGTGTGTCTCCCCTTGGCCACAGCATCTCTTGCTCACTAAAGACTCAGCTCCAGGTCCTGATGGGTTGCCTTATGCCCTGTGGCGTGTTTTCCCACAGCAGACTGCTGCCATCCTTAAAGATGACTTTCATCACATATTGGCGGGTACACTTGCACCACCTACACAAGTTGGAGTCTGGATCCCAAAAGCAAAGCAAGGGCCCACGGCAGACTTTTTCCGTCCATTAGGCATGCCTGACACGCTTGAAAGGTTACAGGATGGTACTGCTGCTGCCATCCTTTTCCGGGTCACCCGGGACAGCTTCCATCCTGCCCAGACCTTGCTCAACTCTTTCCGAGAACCACAGAGAGCTGTTTTGGAAGTCCAAGGAGCTTTAGAAGGTTCTGCACCTGCTTCTGCACTCTTTGCGGACCTCTCTAAAGCTTTCGAGCGAGTCAATGCGTATTGGATACTTCACATACTACGCATTCGCCAATGCTCCCCATGGGTCCTTCAGCTTGCACGCTATCTGCTTTTTGGTAGAAGAATTCGACACAAAGTCGAGGGGAGACTGCTACCAGCAAGGAGTGTGCATTCAGGTGTTGATATGGGAAGATCAACGTCAGTGGTTTTTTCTGCCTGGCCATGGACCCAATCTTTGTTGTACTCAATCAAATCCCGCAAGTCATTGTGGTTGCAGGCTATGTTGACGATACCACAATAGTTGGCCATCAAACCGACTCCAAGTGGGTTGAAGAGGTCTTCCAGAACATCAGAAAATGGAAGACAGCAGGAATTGTCATGGGATACGCACCATTGTTGGCAAGTTGGCTTTTCCAATGAAGCCCTCACAGAAGGCACCTTGCACAAAACTGATGATGTCTGGCGCCACGTAACCCCCATCCACGAGGAAGGACAGGCTACTTGTAGTACAGCCCTCCAGCAAGTCCCCAGTTATGCACGTCACTTTGTCCTTAGACACGGTGACCACTGTATACAATTGCCCTCAGAGGCTATACCGAGGCTTGTTACTGAAGGACACCCTCTGCTCTGCCGACTAGCAGCTAGTCCCTGCCAATGTCGATCGAAAACGCAACTGCTAACCAATGTTGGTTATACCTCCAGTCAGTTGTATTGTCTGGACCGAGCAGGCTTAGGTGGTCAGTGTATTGTACCATCCACCATTAACTTGGGCCTCACAATTCATACAGTCATACAGGTTGGACATGTCAAATCAAATTGCAATTGCAGTCATCCATGACTCACCTGCTATCCAAACAGCTTGCTAAATTCCGAACTAGACTTGCAGCTGCCAACCGGGCCAATCTCAGTATACATGCGAAGATCATTTACTTTAACACCTTTTCTCTGAGCCTCTTCTACTATGCGCAAACCCAGCGTTTCTTCTCGCCAACCCTCCTCAAACCACTCTATCATGCAATGGCTGGCTTTCTTCTGAATAGACATTGGTTCCCACAGCACCTACTGGTAGGTCTCTGTCGCTGGCTACGTATCGGCCCTTTGCTCGATCCAGCAATTATGCAAGCAATCTCACTGTTTGGATGTTACTTACGGCAAGGATACACAACTTTAGCAGCGGAGC
The DNA here is from genome assembly GCA_964030785.1 of Siderastrea siderea. Taxonomy (NCBI): domain Eukaryota; kingdom Metazoa; phylum Cnidaria; class Anthozoa; order Scleractinia; family Rhizangiidae; genus Siderastrea; species Siderastrea siderea. The sequence goes on along the minus strand of CAXIQD010000194.1, from coordinate 13,063 downwards.
AAGAAGGTTCCAATGCTGCACACATCCAACAATGCTGGAAGGATTGGCAAAAGCAACTCCCTACTGAAGACATACAGAGTCTTTTGGACCTCCTGAGACAAAGCAACACGCCTGCACAGAGAGCAAGCAGATTCAAACACTTATTTAAGCAGATCGCCGTTACCAGGCTTCTAGAAGCCTCCCACCTACATTTGGCCAATCGAATCTATCGAAATGGCTGGGCTCTGGGCCCTTCTATTGAATTCCTCAACTGGCTTGCAGAGCTTCCTACCACGCAAGTAGGTGCCGTACCGCGATATGCAGTCCTACGATGGGCTCTGGGAGAAGATGCGGATTTCTGGCTGCCTTTTAGAGGTAAACTCAGTCGCAGTCAGCCCTGTCTATGGTGTCGGAACAACACACGATGTTTTCCGCATGGACCAGGCTATGGAACACTCTGTCCATCATGCTTACTACCAGCAACGCCAAGGGACGTTGCTTTGCGTGATCTTTCTGATGAGAACAGTGCCTTCCTACAGTTTCATGCAATTGAAGTGCCCCCTCTTAGGCCGTTTCCTCCAGCATTTTCACGCCTGGAGACCTCTGAAGGGTGCTGTGCCAGCACCTCATTTACGTTCCATGTGTGCTCTGCCGGCAGGGTGCCAACTCTATTGATCATTGGCTCTCCTTTTGTCAGGTTGTTCATCTGACGTGGAGTGCTCTGTGGGCCTCCCCGGCCCCGGACATTGATTGGCGTAAAATACCTTCCCGCAGCACAGGAGTAGCACTGTGTTACATGCTCTTCCACCTCCGGCGACTTGTCACCGAATATGGTGGACTCAGGCCGGTCATTGCCTGTGTGCGCGCTCGCTCTATTTCAAACCATGTGCTTGATCTATGGCAGCGAACTTATCATTCATTACCAAGCACACTGCTTAGACACTTTCGTGCCCCACCACAAGCAGGAAATGCCTCCTGCCTAAGATCAGGCTACAGCGTTTCCCTACTGTTGCGCTTGAGTCTGCCCTGTTCCCACCGAAGGGGCTCATTACTATTCAGTCTGTAGCCAAGGGTGACACAATCGCCATTTTTGCTAAGAATGACAGTCGCCTTAGGTTGCTTTTGTTGCAACACAGAAAGCTCCCTTTCCCCTACGGCTACTGCTTGTCTGGTGCCTTTCCCATGCCACTGTGGTTCTACGCACCTGCGACTACAAGCTACCGATGACCTGTCAGCTAATACTATTCTGCTGCTCAGTGAACCGCATGAGTGGCAAGGGTGCCTGGTCCAGTTTGATGGCTCTGCACACAAGCACTTCTGGTTGCAGGTTATGTTGATGACACCACCATTGTTGGGCAACAGGATGACCCACAGTGGGTCAAAGAAGTCTTCTCCTATATTGAATCATGGGCTACTGCTGGGGTTATCATGGATGCACATGAGTGTTGGTATGTTGGGCTCTCCACAAAGCCCCTTCCTGAGCAGGAATTACTACGTTTTGAAGAGGTTGCCGGTGCTTTTCTTCCCTGGCATGAACAGGGAGAACCCACAGTCTCATGCGCTATCCAACATATTCCTTCATATGCACACTATTTTGTCCTTCGCCATGGAGATCATTGTGCCCTATTTCGCGCCAGTCAAATCCATGATTGGGTACAACATGGTCACTCCCTCCTGCTGCGTCTTGCTGCCAGTCCATGCTCGTGTCGGTCTAAAACTCAGCTACTCACAAGTGATGCTTTCTCCCTCGCCCAATTATATCGCGTTGACCAAGCTGGACTAGGCTGTCAGTGTATTGTGTCGACAACGGTCAACCTGGGCCTGACAATACCACACCGGATGGGCTTGCAGCATTAATGCAGACCAAATGGAATACTGTCCACTAGTGCGTACTATGCCCTCTCTCCTCTCCAAGCAACTACTAAAGTTTCGTGCCAGAATTGCTGCTGGCAATAAAGGCAATTTGAGTATTCACGCCAAAATCATCTACTTCAATGCCTTCTCACTCAGTCTCTTCTACTATGCGCAAACGCATCGATACTTCCCCAAACATGTGCTAGCGCCATTATACCGGGCATTGGCTGACTTTCTGCTTAGAAGACTCCTGGACCCCTGTATCATGCATGCAGTGTCGCTCTTCGGTTGCTACCTTCGGCAGGGGCATGGTGCTCTTCCGTCCTTTATCAGAGACTCCGACGAGTCCTACCGACGACAAGTAAATGCCTGCTGGAAGTATTGGCAGCACCAGCTCTCCCCGGATGAAGTTAGACAATTGCTCCTGCTTTTGGACCAGCCTCAAGATGCTCCGCGTAGCATACGACGCTTCCTGGATAGATTTAAACAATATGCGATTGCACGCCCAAGTTAACGAGTCTGTGGTCCATCTCTCCTCTCGAATATCTTGCAATGGGTGGATGTATGGGCCGTCCTTTACCTTTTTGGAGTGGTTGGCGCAAACACCAGTGTCACAAGTTGGGGCTGTCCCCCGTTTTGCAGTCGTTAGGTGGGCACTTGGAGAAGATGCTGACCTATGGCTCCCTCTCAGGGGACGAGTCAGCCGCACCTCCCCTTGTGTATGGTGCGGCCGGGATGCCAGGAACTATCCTGCAGGGCCTGCTCATGGAGCACTGTGCTACATTTGCACTGGGCAGCAACCAGGCCTCCCGGAGCCCCTGTCTGATGATCTGCTAAGATCGCTGTCCGTGCACAGTCACATCGAAGACAAAAGCTTGATTGGCCCCAATTGTATCTTTCCACCGATTGCTGTCAAGCTTCTTTCTTCTCCGGGCCCGATAGCTCAAGCTGCTCCCATTCCCTGTGTCCTCTGCCAAAGGGGCGCCAACCCTATTGATCACTGGCTCTCCTACTGCCCGGTAATCCATGGAACATGGCTACTCCTTTGGAAAGGAGCCTCCCCCCTATTGATTGGCAGAGTACTCCTAACCGGCACACGGGCGTCGCACTGCCATGCTCGACGACTTGTCACAGAATATGGGGGATTGCGACCCTCCATTGAATGTCTTAAGCTTCGACCTCCTCAACGACATGTCCTCGACCTGTGGCAGCGTATTTATCAATCTTTACCTGCCACCCTGCTTCAATGGTTTCGAGCCCCACCGCTTCACCAGGACCTGCCATGTACTAATACTACGCACATCAGGATCCGAAGATTTCCACAAACGCAGATTGACTCAGCACTCCTCCCTGATAGAGGTCTCTGCACCAGTCGTGCCTTTGGCAAAGGCGAGGTAATCGCCACCTTTGGCTCCTCAGATGTGCGCCTGCGTTTCCTTCTGACGCAATACAGGCGACTACCCTTTCCTGCCGCAACGGCAACCCTACTTCCGTACACCTGCTCGTGTGGGATGATACACTTTCAGTTGCAAGCCATAGATGACGTACCCATTAGTGGTTATCAACAGTGACTCCCCACGGGAGGCACTGGCGTATCTCTCCCGCCAGCTTCCTTCACTTGCACACCCTCCACCAGCTGAACTTACGCGTTTTGCCCATGAACTCCATGCAGCTAGTCGATTTCTCATGCACAATCCACCAGCATGGCGCCTTGCCCGAGAACGTGATAGAAGTAGAGCTGCCCCTTTTCGTTTCTTTGAAGCCTTGGAGCAACAACTTACCTGGGCTGCCTATAGTTACTTGCAACCTTTAGTTGGCTTCCAATCGACCATCTGGCTGCACGATGGCTTCTGGGCAGCTCCGTGTCCCACCGAAGAGCATCTTACAGAGCTGCATCGCTTCCTTGCAGATCGATATCAATTCTCCCCACATGATCCCCCGCTATTTCGCTGCGAACTGCTTCGGCGAAAGCATGAAGAGTTACTGCGCGAGCTCTCTGCTCTGCCTCTGCCTTCACCTAAACGGCGCAAGCGTCAGAGCAACCCCCTCGCCAAACACTCGCTGCCACCCCAAACAGTGTTTCGCCTAAAGCGCGTGTACCAAGCTGATAACGTGCAAGCGCAGGTAGCGTTAGAGGAAAGGCTTGCGAAGCGAGCCAGGTGTGGGCACACTGCCAAAAGGCAACGGCTCACATAGCCTGGGTACATTGCTATCATGGCTGACCACGAGCTCCTGCTGCTGATGTTAGCAACAGTGTTTGATAATGACAAAATCTGAACAGTGAAGGGTCCTACGAAAGATGCGGTCACCCATGCCTGACCTCCATAGTTGTAGCCCCGGCATGTGTTACCATTGCTGCTCCCTTTGGCTCAAGACAATGAATAGGGAAGAATCTTCGTATATGGGAGACTCCTAGCGCATGGCTCACAAAGAGGTACAAACTGGATCATTGCCTTTCCTCTCACAGGCAACCCCGCCAGCTTGGGCCCAGGTTGTCGATGCTGCCACTAATCAGGGTGCACTAAACATGACGCCCCAACTCCAAGAAATCACTACGCGACGTCGTCGTCTGTATTTTATTCGATGCACGGTTCGGCTCCATGCGCAACCACTACCACCTGAGAATTGCAGGCCTGCTCCCGGCAAGAAACAAAATGCTGGGACCCCACAGAGTGATCGACCCACCATATTATCGGGTGGCAAACCATACCCAAGTTTCTCAAAGAGGCAACAGCCCAGTTGAAGGATAATACCAAGGTTTATCCGTTACAATCAGGCATGAATTTGTGTTCCTTTTCCCTGAGTGGCATCCTCTTTGTTGGGAGCACAGCCAAACAGCGGTATGTCCTGCATGAGCACTTGAAAAACCTGGGACTCGCTGGTCCGCCTGCCCCGATACTGCAATGGGACGGGCACCTACAAGAGGGCCCACCAAACACCCGTTTCCTCCCTTTTCGCTCGCTGTCGTTTCTTGCTGCTGAGTTGCTTGCCATCGCAGTGCCATGCACCAGCTGGGCTTTTGAGGAAGTGCCGTTATGTCCTTCACCGAGTGGGAAGCATACAGACGAAGATCCCTGACCACAGCCCCCTTTATGGCCACTGAGAGCAGGAGATCTTTTGCTGCTGGTTTTCTCTTAGCAGGCATTAGGGAATCTCTCTCACCCATTGTTCGGCTTGCGGTAGTTTTGGTTGTCTGCTGTTAAGTCATCTCCCTCTGAAGTCTCGGTGTTTTTCGGGTACTTTACAGCCTATGTGTTTGATACCGAGCCAGCCTGCTGTATTCCCTGCTGTACTCCCTCTTAGTGATCGGGCCTGGTGGACTCCACCTGCCCAACTGTTGGCGCCGAGTAGTAGCAGCAGCCGTTCCAGTGCGTCAAGCTGCAGTACTGAGCTGCGAACATCCCCCTCGGCAAACAGGGATCCCTGGTGTAAATTCTGGCGCTTTCTGCAAGTTGTGTACAGAAGGCTGTTTATGTGACACTGTTACACTACCGCATCGTGTATACGCCACTGTGATTATTCGAGGCTGTTTACCCAAAGGCAACTATGTGCCCGCTCCGCTATCAAAGGACTGCTAGCGCCTCCTTGCGTTATGTAATGCGTCCCTGCTAGCCGCTGGCTCAAGAGAGTTTGCTCTTGCCGAACATTTCACCTCGCCCCTTGGACACTCTGTGCCAAACTGACACCCGTGTGTTGCTTGGAGCGCATCTGGTGTCAGGCCCATATCCAATCATGGCTAAGCGCACTGTGCATACCCCTCTCGAGCTGGATGCGCAGGGGTATCCCTTACAGACTTTGCACAAGCAATTTGACTCCAAGAGCACTTGGAAAGTTAGCCTTGTTCGACTTCATGTCACAGTGCAGCAGTCACTTTCCCTCTATGTTTGGTGGCAGCAATGCGGCCTCGATTGGAGGACATTCCTGCCTGGCCACTTCCCTAGAACTTTCTGCGCTTCCATCAAATTATTGTGCCTGAGCCCAAGCAGCTGCCAGCTGCCCCCGGCGTTCTCTTGCCTGCTGTCCTCCGCAGGCTGTCGAGCGCTTGACTCATATGTTCCTTGTGTACTCTGTCAGTGTGGTTTCAACTCTATCGATCATTGGTTATCCTTTTGTCCGGTTGTACACCTCACCTGGCTGGCTCTGTGGGTTGCTCCTGCACCAGAGATCAACTGGCGCAAAGTGCCGTCCCGCAGCATAGGAGTAGCGCTTTGCTATACGCTGTTCCATCTTCGGCGACTAGTTACCGAATGTGGCGGACTCCGACCGAACATTTTGTGTGTGCGCAACCGCAAGGTCTCGCACCATGTGCTTGACCTCTGGCAGCGTATCTACTCTTCGCTGCCTAGCACGCTGCTCAGAAACTTCCGTGCTCCACCGCAATCCAGCAGTATGGCGTGTACTGACTCTACCAAAATTAGGTTGCAGCGTTTCCCCGCCGGTTGTACTAGAAGCTGCACTGCTCCCTCCTAAGGACTTGCAACGACTCAGTCTTTTGCTAAAGGAGACACAATTGCCACTTTCGCTAAGCAGGACCACCGTCTACGGTTGCTCCTTTCACAATACAGAAAGCTCCCTTTCCCTACTGCTACTGCATGTCTCGTACCCTTCTTGCGCCATTGTGGAGCCACGCATTTACGTTTGCAAGCCATGGATGATCTGTCTGCAAATACAGTTCTCCTGCTAGGTGAACCACAAGAATGGCAAGGTTGTCTTGTACAATTCGACGGCTCTGCACATAAGCACACACAAACTGGGGGGGCAGGAGTTAGCTTGCTACATGTCACGCCGTCCTCCACCTCTCTTGTCCAGTGGCTTTCCATCTGCTTGCTTCTTGTTCTGATAATGTCTTAGCAGAAGCACATGCCTGTCGGGCTGCCCATTAGCCATGCATTTGAGTATTATGTCTCCTGCATGTCAAAAGGCATCCCCATTGACAGTGTTGTGGTGCAGGGAGACATTTGCCTGTAATTAATTATCTTCAGTACAAAGGAAGAATCAAAAAACCTGCTGTTGTTGCCATTTTAGAACAATGCCAACAATTGCTTGCCCGAGCGCCTTGTCTGTTCCGTCTTGTCTATCTGCCAAGGGAGTGCAATCGTCTAGCAGACTACTTTGCTGGTCAGGCCAGTGCTGCAGCGAAGGAGGCAGGGGGCAACCCACTTGTTCCCTTGCATCATGTGGCGCTCCCGCCGTTTCATTTAGCGCAAGCTTTGGGTTTCATCATTCAGCAAGGAGATGCATCGCAAGTCCCTGCCTTCGTTCTCACGGAGTGCCCTTCCCCCACTCCCCAAGAAATGCACACACTACTCGGAGGCGCCCACATTACAAATGGGTCGCAATGGACTATATTGCCTTGGCAGTATCGTCCTCTCATTGCCTCAGCGTTGGGTACAAACCCACAGTTGATGCCTGGGGAGGCCGGTTCTACTCAGTTGGCAATGCAGCGCAGCGGCTGCCGCGGCAGGTTCGGCTGCTCCTCTTTGGCAATTCACATTGGGAGATAGATATTAGTGGAGCGCACTATGAGCTCATGAGACGGCAAATGCAAGACAGCTGAGGTCCACCTAGCATTACTGCCAATTGCGCAAATGAGAGACTATCTCAAAGGAGCTCTTCGGGCACACATTGCAGAGGATGAAATTGGCCCCCTAGTAAAGACATGGCCACTTGTTATCATCAACAGTGCCACTCCGCAGGAAGCTAGAGAGTACCTCAAAAAGCGTATACAAGCGGAACTGTCATATCATCTAGTGAGCTTTGCTCGGGAAGTGTTCGCTGCTAGCCGTTATGCCATGCATCATCCTCCCTCATGGTGCCCTACTGGTCCAGAACGGACAGGGCGAGGGGCTCCTTTTTCATTATTTCGAGGTCCTTGAACAGCAGGTTACATGGGCTGCCTATTCCTTCTTGCAACCTCGGGTAGGATTCGTTTCAGCCATTTGGTTGCACGATGGTTTCTGGGTTGCCCCGCGACCGGAGAATGAATCGCTTACAGCCCTTCATACTCATCTCTGCCAGACCTTTGGCTTCGACCCTGCCGAGCCGCCACTGATGAGGTGTGATCCTTTGCAGCCCAAACTTGCTCAGCTGCTATCAGAATGTACTTCTGCGGTTGTGTCATGGGTTCACATTCCCATGCCTCCTCTCAACGGCCTCTCCCTGCTGTAGCGCGCATACACAGAAAACGTATTTTCACTGGCGCGCACCCAGAGCAACAGGAAGCCCCTCGAACAACGACTCACGAAAAGAATTAAAGCACAAAATGCCAAGCGACGGCGCATACGATAATTCGCGATTTAAGCGAACAAAAGCAAGGAACCTCTTTTTGAGCTACTCCCTTGTCGCTGCTTCCCTCGTTACGCGGTTGCCTCTAGACTGGGATCAGAGTGGTCGTAAAAGCACTCGCTCGGCTCTTTCCCTGCCTGTCTGTACTTTTGTCGCTTGTCTTGCTTATTGTTTATTTGTGTTTGTCGGTTTGTGGTTTGTACTTTGCCTGGAACGTTGTCTCTTTTATGATCCGCTACCTGGGCTCAAACTGCTGCGAAAGATAAGGCAGCTTTCACGGGCGGATTGTTCCTGCAACCACTGTCCCATAAAGCAATATCTCATCCTAGTTGAGAGGGTCTGGACCTTAGTCCAGATCCTCACTGAGCGGAGCACAGAGTCAGCTGAACGTGCCTTACAAATGGAGATTGGGTCTGGGGGACTGGACCTCACTCCCTTTGCTCGCCTGGTCTATAAACACCCTGATGGAGAAGTACATTTTGTCCAGATCAACGTGATGTTAGCCCAGAGGCAGCTTCCCGCTGCGACTGGCTGTTGCTGGCTTCCCAAGGACTCCTTTGGATGATGGTACATGCCCTCGTATATCGGAGATGCAAGTAGTTGCGGTGCCCGCTGAGATGCGCCGATCTTCCCTGGTGCTTACTAGTGGGCAGGTCCTTTTTCCCTTCGAAGATTCACCACACATCACACATGATGGCGTTCTCCTGCATGGAAGGTGTGCCCCACAAAGGGCAATAGTTTACCGCATCCTCCAGCAAGCAGAATGTCTCTCTCCCCATGGATGGGCGGTAGGGCGAGGACAGGCCAGACCTCCAGAACCGGGGGAAGCCTTAGCTTCCTTCCCTTTTTCACTGATGTATACTCTACCGGCGGTACCTGTTGCCCCAGCTCGTCCAACACCACCAATCCCGCCCTGGCTGTTACCACAAAGTCGCCCCACTCCCATCCACGAGCAATCAGTCGGAACTAGTGGAGACACGAGCTCGCCCCAAGCCGATACAGTGCGCCCCCCTGCCCAGCTAGGCGTGTACGCATTGCAGGCTCTTACTGACCAGGACGTGATTGCTGGTCACGACGCGCCGCGCGCTCGGCTTAGTCGAGAACTCATCACTCGTGCTAGCACAGTGCGTGCACTAAAGACTTTTTCATGTGAAAGGGTGTCTCAAACTAAAGGGGGTTCCAAAGCTTTCTGCCTAGTGGCTTTGGGTTGTTGAAGCTACTAAGCTCGAACTTTGTCCAGAGCTTCTGCCTAGTGGCCTTGGGTTGTTGAAGCTACTAAGCTCGAACTTTGTCCAAAGCTTCTGCCTAGTGGCCTTGGGTTGCTGAAGCTAAGTTCGGACCCTTGCGTTGATCAATCAATGTACTGCTGCAACGCTAGCTTCGGCGCTGTGGCAGCTTGATACTTGTCATTCAGAGCTTCTGCGCCGCGTTCTCTTAGGGTAGGGTTTGGGCAAAGGGAATTCTGCGTGGCAGTCGCAAGTCTCTACAGCTTCTTTTCTATTCGCGTAGTTATTGAAGTTACTGTACCACTCTATATTACGCGGCTTAGCGCTCTAATAAAAATATACGTTTAAAAAAAATATATATATATATATAAGCAATATTTAAAAAAAACACATATATATTATAAACAAAAATATATAAACAATATATAAAAAAAAATATATATATATATATATAATATATAATATTTGCGTTTGGGAAGTTTAAAGGTGGCAGGATGGAACAACGATCATGTCTGGTTCAGGCTGAGGAAACCATGCGTTCTCCAAAACTTCAATTGCAAAACTCCATTTTTCCTTCCATGTTTGTCTGAATCACGCGACACAGTCAGTGTCGTCACTTGGAACAGGATGTTCCTCCATCCTCTCAGCGGCGCAAGCTTCTGGCAGTGACTGTTTCACAGCCGCCAATGGGAGCGGTGGTCCACAACATAAAATCTCATATATATATATATCTTCAAGGACATTGAGGCAACCCACAAACAGAGAGGGAATCGTAAGTCCATCTTTGTAAGGAATGTTCACGTTCAAACGTTCTGCTTGAAATTTGGCAGACTCACAGTGGAAACAGCAACATCATAGTGAAGAAAGCTAAGGGGAATTTCTTCGAGAATCAGCAACAAACCAAACAGCTTTCAAGCAGGACAGAGGTTTCCAGGTGGTGGCACGCAAGCGCTCAAAATTTACCACCTTCCAATCAAAGTCTTGGAGATCCTGCCGGCTCATTTCCAGTTCCATGCTCCAAATCCACTCCTCGGCAAATCAGCTGCCAGAGCTCTGCGCACGACGATTGAACCCACAGTGGACAGAATCTGAGCCAAGATCACCTGGAGAAGTTCAAGCTGCTTTGCAGGTTCTATTTCCGCGTCGTCCAGCCATGCAGCGATGATGAAAAGTGCATTCGATCGGGGCCACGCAAAGGCAAAGGCTCATGGATGTCAAAACATCTGGATGGCGAAACCTAAACAACTTTGAGCTTGATGCCAGGAAGATCAATTTGTTTCACTTTCTCAACTCTTGCAATCAACATGAATGAGTGGGCAATTTATTGGCCCAACAAGGGAGTTGTAGAATGATCGATTGCGTCTCATGCATGGACACCACAGATCAACCGGCCTCCAAAATGTTCATTTTCCTGTTACGATGTCAACTGCTCAAATTTGCCTTGATCCATGTCTGTGCCAAACGTTCCCAACAGCTTTTGAACGACTTATAATATGTTAGTGTTTCCAACATATCAAAACTGCCAACATGGGAATCACGGCCGCTCAAAATCAGCTACAGGCCCTACAGTTCCTACAGCCTTAAACAGTTTTCAGCACACATCCTTCTCATCGGTTTCCTCGACTTCCGCATCTACGGCTGTGGGCACCTCCTCCTCGCCTTCCTCGTGGCACCAGCAGCATCGTTCTCCTTGGTATCTGCAGCCTCTTCAACTGTGACAGCCGAACTCGCTGCTGCTGCAGATTCAGGAGTGGCTGCAAGCGGCGCAGACATTCCTTTAGCATCCTGGACCTTCTTGTCAAACAGCGCTCGCAGCAATCCAGCCTCAGAGCGACACAAAAATGCGATACAAATACTACGAATTGCCAAAAACCCAAAAGTCTTCGACAATTACTGTGAGTGCGAAAACAAAAAGGTTGAATCCCTTCAATGCAAACAAAAGACACAAATTCTCCTTTACTTTATCGACAGTATCGCCTTCGAGCAAGTGCTTCACCGCGATATCAGCTATCTCCTTGCTCTTTGCCTTATCGTACAACTTTCCGCCCACCTTGCAGCGTAGAGCGCGTGGTCTCTGTCTATTATAGATCTAAGCAATGGCTCAACATTTGCAAAGAAACCCTCAAAATAGAAACGTGCGCTGAAAGGAATGACTAGCCGCAGTCATCAACTGCTTGCCACCGGACTTCTTAATGCACCAGTTCTGGTTTTTGACATGCCACGACGGGTTTTGAAGTTTCAGTTCCTCCACAGGCGGCGTATCATCTCCTGCGTCGGCTAAAGATGTTTGAAACATGGTTGGGTAAGAAACAACACCTATCACCGGTCCTGTTTCAGCATTTCCGCCGCCATCAGCGGGAAGGGCAGCAGCAGCAGCAGCAGGACGTTTCATGACCTGCTTGTCTTCGTCCTCAGTCTCGGGGGCATCGCGCTTGTTGGGCTTCTTGGCAGGCAGCTGCTTCACCTTCGCCTTCGCGTCGGCCTTCACTTTCGCCTTGGGCGCTGGCTTTGGTGTAGGCTTAGTAATAGGAATTCCTCAGCGCTGACTTCCTGGCAGGTAGCCCCGGCGCAGCATCCTGCAGGGCTCATGAAAAAAGAAACGATAAGAGGATCGGACAGACCCTGACCTCGTCAGACAAAGTGTCCACGGCAGCAAAGATAGGCATGATTTGGCGACGGGTTGCAGCCCTTGATCTATGGAAGAACTTCCGGCACAACCATCATCACGTGCAAAAAAAGAGCCGGCGCATTCCAGGTGAATTCCTACAAAAGCAGATCTGATACATTCTTGTTTTTCAGCGGCCATGACAACTATCAGGTTTTGGTGAATGAAATTTCACAGGTACTGCACTGAACTGCCGCTGACCAAGAAAACGGTCGGATCGGTTGGAGAATAGCTTCCAAGGACTGCACGTCTGAATCACGACGCCAACATGGACACTATGAATTACCAAATGTCACTAAAATATGACATATCAGCATCGAATTCCAAATCAATGTGGATGACAAATCACGTCGTGCAACGAGCAGATTTCCAAAATTCAGCTTCCATCTGCCAGGTAGGAACAAATTTCACGAAATTCCAAGGTCCTGGACATTGCTCTTGTTTTTTCGTTAAAGCAATGGCAGCAAGAAGCCTGCGTACTTATGGCGCATAGGCATAGCCAGAACTTATCACCCAGACAGGTTGCACCAACTTGTGCTGGCAGGCGCAGGCTACAGGTCAAATAGACCTTTGGCTTCAGAGCTTTGATCATGGCTGGCGATGTTTGCAAAATTCACCTGACTCGCAGGTTTGACTTCAATATATCGGTTGGGGTAAAACTCCTATGGCTGTCAGGATATCTGAACAGAAGAAAGTTGTCAGCGAAAAATGAAACTGGCCTCCCATATCACACCTGCCCGTTTGTTGTTGATGATTTTGTCCATGTGTCCCACAAAGCATCCGCCCAATAGTGCGGGGCGCATTTCAACATCGCCACCTTCTCCAACTTCTCGCGTTGGTTTGAACACATTGGTTGTGTGGGAAGCGACTGGGCTGATCCGGTAGCGAAAGCATACTGGTGTCTCGCCGCTTTCCCCCTGTCCAGCCATGTTGAATGGTAACTTTGCAACAACAGAAAATGATGAGGCTTATTGTCTTTAGAAACCTTGGGTGATAAAGATTCTCTACATATTGTCGTTACAATCAAACGGTTAACATCTATTATTTATAGTGG
>CAXIQD010000192.1:59167-84167 GCA_964030785.1 Siderastrea siderea | reverse complement strand
ATGATTACAGACCGAATTGGACTCCACTCAGTCCTATTACCATTATTAATCATTTTAATATACACATGTATTCTACGTAGTACGGAATACCTCAACAACACGATTTTTTCCACGAGTACTAGTGAAGTTGTTCTGATCTGGAGAAGTCTTACAAGGGCAACGAGAGTGCGTGATTGTTGTCGTTCATGTTTTGTAAACGTAAAAGTATCAGAAGTAAGGAAGGAAAGAAGGAAGGAAGGAAGGAAGGAAGGAAGAAGGGAAGAAAGGAAGGAAGGAAGGAAGGAAAGAAAGAAGGAAAGAAGGAAGGAAGGAAGGAAGGAAGGAAGGAAGGAAGGAAGGAAGAAAGGAAGGATCGTTTCCCAAAATTTCAGTTCCTGATTTTAAAAACCCTAAAATAGTTCTGACTACCGCGCAAATCTCTCCATAACTACGTTTCCATGTAGGTTTATGTAGGGCACTGCTAAAACTTACGTTTTACCTGCTTTTGCCAAAAATATACCTCAAATGGGAAGGTTTATGTTCCAAAGCGTTCCTTATAAGAGGAACAGCTACAAAAAAGGCACACTTGTTCCTGAAACAGTGTTAAAAGATGATGGCCTTAAATTTATATCAGCAAAACAAGGGTTTTCCCAGAGCTATCTTATTCCATGATACAAAAGTGAGTCTCTTTGTCCCCGGCCTATCCGTGATCTCCGTTGAATGTATACAATCGTGCAAATCAGAACAAACTAAATAGGAAATAGAGCACAGACACAAATGGCGAAACACTCACGCTCAATGAAAAGAGCAAAAAGGAATGTCAACTTAAACAAGCTCCAACTACTATTCCCCGCTATCTCCGTTTTATCCGTCATACTAAAGAAATAATTAAACTTTCAGTCAGATCTCAGTAGTCAAAATATCTCAAGTAAAACGGGGATAACGGATACAACGGGGACAGAACTTACAGTTCATCAGATCAGCTTCAAGGAATATAAAATAATATAAAGTACAACGGAGACAACGGAGACGGCGGGGACACAACTTACAGTATATGTATAGCAATATATTAACAATACTACTACTACTACTACTACTACTACTACTAATAATAATAATAATAATAATAATAATAATAATTATTATTATTATTATTATTATTATTATTATTATTATTATTAGTAGTAGTAGTAGTAGTAGTAGTAGTAGTAGTAGTAGTAGTAGTAGTCTTAATATATTCCTATATATATACTGTAAGTTGTGTCCCCGCCGTCTCCGTTGTCTCCGTTGTACTTTATATTATTTTATATTCCTTGAAGCTGATCTGATGTACTGTAAGTTCTGTCCCCGTTGTATCCGTTATCCCCGATTTACTTGAGATCTTTTGACTACTGAGATCTGAGTGAAAATGCAATTATTTCTTTAGTGAAACGGATAAAACGGAAACAACGGGGAACAGCTAGCACTGAGAGATATTTTGATTACTGTGGACTCACTGTAAATACGCATTCATTCATTCATTCATTCATTCATTCATTCATTCATTCATTCATTCATTCATTCATTCATTCATTGATTCATTCATTCATTCATTCATTCATTCACTCATTCATTGATTCATTTATTCATTCATTCAAGTCAACGTGCATTATCTAAATTGCATATTTCTCGTAATGTGACGGATACGCCGAGAAAAGCTATTAATTACAACTGTGCTGCACAAAAGAAAAATCCTTTCAATTAGCTCGCTAGTATTTTAAAAATATCGTTAAGCTTTTTGTTGATTCTGGAAATGCTTGTTCGCTAAAAAAGTGTTAAGGTGACATGTTTTTAAGGCATTGATCATATGCCGGTATGAATGTTTAGTTTGCGCTTCATTGATTTCCAGATTCTTTATTACACTGTTTGCCAAGGAGAAGCAGTTATGTAACCACTGTAAATTGCTCGGGCATTTTGTTTTTGACTTGATTGTATCGAAAACAAAAAAAAATCACACACAGGAAGTTTAAAAATGTAGCTCGTCGGGGCATTTTTTACCACTAACCGCCTATTTTTGCCCGTAATTTATCGAAAAGAAAAGATCAAACTGAGGAACGTAAACAATGAAGCTAGTATGCTATAAAAGAAGTCTGAAACGTTGCTTCGTTTTCATTTCATTCGATGACAGTGATGGCCACAGCACCAGCAAGGCAACTCAATAATAAGGTATGTACTAGATTTCATATTCCTTCTTCGTAGCTTTAAGACAAGTTAAGGAAGAAAAGTTGCAACTCAATAATAAGGTATGTACTAGATTTCATATTCCTTCTTCGTAGCTTTAAGACAAGTTAAGGAAGAAAAGTTGCTCTCGGTTCTTTTAAGTTCAGCTTAAAACGTAGCAATTAACAGGAACGAAATGCTATATTGCTTAGGCTTTTCTAACCAGTTAATCTAATAGGCATTGTAGTCTAAATATTTCCTACAGATTATTCGTCAATTTTAGTGATTCTGTGCTGACTAGTTTACTGTTTCCTTGTAATTATTTTAGGGAATCAGGAGTGCTGTGCTTAGCAAGGTCTTGCCAGCTGTCCAGGGAACTTGTTCTCTTTCGGCAGCTAAATTATCTTACAGCAAACATGAGGGAATGTCTTGTGACGATCTGTGGCTAAACATATGCCAGAAACGTGATGAATGTGACGAAAAGATAAAGAAAATGAAAGGAGTAGCATTTTTCTTCTCCGCTGTCGCCGCTCTAGAGAAGCGAAGTAAAGAAAAGGGAGAGAAGGTAAACACCCAAGAACAAGAGGACGACCAGAACGATGAATTACCAGAAAAGTACTGGCCAGCAATAACTTACTGGATTGCAGTCCAATCCTCCAACGGAATGCGCGTTTCAACGGTACCCTTGCACTCGGCCCTATTACAAACAGGCATGGAAATTACAGCTAAAACGCTGCCAGTCTGCAAACGAGGAGGTGAAGAGAAATCTTGTGCACCATTATGTACTACGCTAAAAGATCACAATAACCACTTTATTCAGACCAAAGTGGACAAGTCGTTTTCCTACAGTCTCCAACTGTTACAAGACCAATTGATAGAGGAGCCATTGGAGTCACGTGCACTTCCCGCAAGTGAACGTGTTGTAAGGTTACAAGTTGTTGGTACCTCGTTTACTGCAAAGCTGCGAGACAAGTTAATACCCTCTCTTGTCCGTTCCGGCCTCCAATTTGATGTGTTTGGCGTCGAAGCATGCGATTTGCCTTCAGAGGATCCAAAAGTCACAAAGGCTCTGGCATCGCCGATTGTTGTAGCGATTAATGACATCGAACGAGCAATGGGGAAATTGGGTTACGCTCTGTACAGTGGAGAAGTTTTCAAAAAGGCGAAGTCTTCCAAATACACATATCACCACTGCTGTTCGGTGAAGAAATTTCTTTCTCTGCTGGCAAGCAACGACCAGTTTAAAGACACCATCATCAAGAATCTGAACAAGCTCGTAGAAATCCTTGGAGATAAAGATTGCGAGTTCATGAAGCAGCTGTGTATCAACTACGACTTGATCGAAGTGAATGGAGGTTGGTGCTTTTCAATAAGCCTGAGAAAGTTCGTTTTCCATCCCATCAAAGAAACAGACATCGGCAAAGAATCTCCCAGGGCGTACATCGACTACCAACACACTAAGACGCCAGATCCTGGATACTTCAAAGAAATACTACAGAATAGCCTCAACCAGCTAGAAATGGCACACTTTTGCGAATATTACATTCGACTCCTCAACTGCCGCATTAAACAGCACAAAGAAAGGGTCATGTGCCTCATAGGTGAGCCTAATAGTGGAAAGACCAGTCTCTTCACCCCGATCACTCGGATAGTTCCGCCAAGGTATGTGCTGTTTCTCTTGTAAATTACTTATCTGTATCTTGTTATTGTTTCATACAGGTTATCTCTCGTCCACTCGATGGATACTGGAGTGTGTTTATTGTGCGCATCGCTAAATGAAAACGCACAAGTGGTTTGGGGCTATAGGGACAGGGCGTATTTTTGCTGTTAGATGTGGGAAGCTCTCCACACTTGAAGACCTCTGTTAAATTAAGAATTTGAATGAATTATTTTACTGGTGAACGTGCGCATTGTATTGAAGTTGTTCTACGTTTTTGTTTTCAGATACATTGCTATGATTACCAAGCAAAAAGCATTTAATAGGAGTCTCGTAGACGAAAATACACAAGTCATCTTCATGGATGAAGCTCATGTCGGCCTTCTTGAACCAGACGACTGGAAAATTCTAACCCAAGGTGGCCTAACAGCCCACGATAGAAAGTACAAGAAATCCAATCCAGCAGTGATCCGATGCCCCATGTTTATCACGTGCCAAGCCGAGATGAACTTCGGTGTCGAGCATAATGCCCCCATGGACGCCCGGCTTCGCAAGTTTTACTTCAAAAGTCTTAGCTCCCCGCCATTGGCAGGTGTACAGGAGGCATTGCGAGAAAACGCAATGGACTGCATTGTCTGGGCTTGCAGTGTCGCCAGCACTCCAGAAGACGAGCTGCCAGCTCCGATACCTGGATCAGTTGCAAGACCGGACGATTTTAACGAGGAGGAAAAGAACAGAACAATGACCATGAACCTGGAAGACAGTGAAAGTAAGCAGGAGTTGAATGAAGAAGAGCAGCTAATGGCAGAAGAAGACTGCATCGAGGAGGAAGACGACGAATCAGATTCTCAGCCTAGTGGATGGGAAAAGAGCATTGAGAAGATTTCGGAGCTTCAAGATCGGCAGCCATGCCATAGTCTGAAGAAGAGGCAACTCGGGCTCATTGCGTCCGCAGTGAAACGCGCTACCAAGAAGATTGAAAATGAAGCCCAGCTAGCTAGAGAGCGAATTATAGACGAGACAAGACAACACTGGATTTCGATCGTAATGATAAGACAAGAAGATGCTCACCTGCTCGAGACGGTGGAGGGCCCATACCATCCCACTATTGAGCGGTCAAGGGAGGATTACTTCGCCAAAAAGAAAGAGGAAGAGCAAGAGATGTTGGAAGAGAAGGCGGCCAAATACTACGAAAATGAATGGGTTTGGGAAAAGGAGAAGGAGCTTCGACAGCTGCAAGAGCAGGAGGAGGCAGCAATGGAAGAGGAAGTCAAACGTGCCTTGCAGTACATGATAGGAATCACCCCGGAAGCACTGAAGTTACACTTTAAGCGGAAAGATTTACCAGGCCTCGGTAAACTTGTCATCGCGGAAAGAAAGAAACGAGCGATAGACATGAAATGGTTGTCCACACAGCAGGCCCAAAGAGTTAAAAGTGTGTGGGCGCCTTTGCCGTTTCCTTGTGATGGATACGAATCCGAAGAGGAAGAGATGTTCATCACTCAGTCCTCACAAGCGTCGACATCAAGAGCCCCAAGTCAGAATATTCACAGACGCAATTCCAAAAAACGGCCAGTCCACTCGAGTAGTCAAGTTTCAAAGAGAGAACGAATAACCCATTTTTTCAAACCAACCCAGGAGTGACATTCGAGGACATCACGAGAGACTTGATTAGAAATGTGGGAAATCGTGTAGCCCATGTATGACGAGAGTGATTGGTCAGACAAATGTCATCAATTGAATCCGTTTTCTGTGAAATGAAACATTGAACTCAGTGTTTTTGCCTTTCGTAAAATTGAAATCGTATTTTTCAAGTCGAGAGTGATGCTAATAAATAATAAATAAGCGAACTACATGTAAGGAAAGGAAAGGAAAACGTCAACCTTGATTAAAAGAAAGTCACTTTTTGAATGCAACTTTGCTTACTTTACTTCGACTATCTCTTACACGATAAAGGGTGCGTCGGCTCGGTCCCATATTTTATTAGACGAGTTTTGGCAGATTAGTTTGTTTCTAAACATTATGTCAAGCTATAGCTGCATTTTCATTCCAGCCCTTTTCTTGAGAGAGTCCGCCGTTCTTCCGTCTTGAAATTTGAGATCGGGATCCCTCAGAATTGCCGTCCACTGCCCAAACCCGTGCCGATCGATTCCCTTCTTGAGAAAATCGTCCTCGTCTGCCGTGAATTTCAACACCCGACGATAATTTCTTTGAACTCGCAATTGGTTTGTGGGCGGGGAATCCTTTTCTTTAGGGGGCGCGCTCTTTGTTTCTGCTGTTTTGACTGGAGCTGCAAGACTTGAAGTTGAGCCGTTAAACCTCGTTTGCACTTCCCTATCCACCTCCGAGCCTTTCGTGCCTTGTAGCTTTTGTAGACACTCATGAGCTTTGACAGCAACTTCGCGCGATCTTTGCTTTTGATAGTGAACTTTTGCAACGGCAGAACTGTGTTTTTGGTCTTCTGACAAAATTTGTTGCTCCTTGCTTGTGAGCAGATTGAGGCTTTGCGTCTCGACAATTTGACGATAGCGCGTCGGATGAATGAACTTTCCGATTTCATCATACACCAGTTTACTCATGACGTCGCCCAATTTGCTGTGCTGTCCTCCATTTCTCGTGACCAGAACGAACTCGCACTGGGGTTTTAGCAATGGCCTTACGAAATTTATGTAACTATCGAGCACCTGCATGCTTGCATCGGTCAAAATTAAGGATTCAAACCCATACTTGCTAGCGGTCTTGAACTTTTTCTGGTCAATGAATCCCCCGTTCTCCTTCGCTGTTCTGACCATGTCCACGGTCAAGTACTGATAAGTCATAGGGCGAGACCCCTTTACCTTGATGAACAAATACACCGCGACAAATTTCGTGGCAAATGTCAAGTCCGAAGGACTAACTTGACCTGGAATAGCTTTGCACGTCTTCACAGTGTTCTCGTAACGAGGCAAATGAAATGTCACTACTTCTAACAGTTCTTCCATGGTTGCCCAGTGCCCCCTAGCATCCAAAGTTTCAATGTCTAGATCTTGTGTCCACTGCAGTCTCATCATCTTTGCCACCGTCTTGCGCGCTCGTTTAAGGTACAACTCCGTTGAGGACAAATTTCGAAGAACTGCGTCTGATGCGCCGTTTATTTTTCTGAAGTCGATTAATTCGGAGATCGCATCAATGTAGCCCAATCGGCCACCGTGTCCGAGTTTGCATTCATCTTGCAAGTAGTCGATAAACTTGAACAACAGACTATGAGAACACAGGCTAAAGTCCAGCACTTCAAAACTCAATTCCTCTTCATCTTCGCAGCAAAATTTGAGAAATTTAAAGCATCTCTTGGCTATCTGCTGAGCTGCACGATCTTTCTTGCAACCCCCACCACTTCCAGTCAACCATTTCGTGAATAACTCGCCAATTTGGCTGGAAACTGAAAACGAAGGCATTACCCTGGCAGTTTGTTTTGTGATTTCACCCGATGTATCATCATCGGCAAGTTCTTTGGTACTTGAAATGTCGGGTTTTTCGTCAAAGAAAAAGAACCAACTGTGCTTAGTGTTCACATGTTTCCTGCAGCCACGTTGACTTTTAAATCCATCGTGATCACACCTTTGTATTGGACAGTGATACAAGCTATCTGTTTCTTCTTTTTCCAAGTGAAGCCGTTTTGGTTTTGGTGATGAGCCATCAATTTTCGACCAGTCAACCTTATCCTTTTTGTTCATGTCGGACATCTGAGTGATTCACACAATTTGTTCCCCTTACATAAATAGTGAACAAAACAAAAAGGCGACAAAAAACAATGGCTGTATTGTGCAAGTTTAAACTTGCCCCAACCTGCCCCAACTTGCCCCTGCTTGCTCAGGCATGTGTCTGCTTGCCACTGTTCATTATTCTTAAGTAAGCTTACAAATTTGAGGTGATATATGGCGTTGGTGCGATTATATTCAACCTTGCCCGGGCAAGTCTATAAGGGCCTCGAAAAGTCTTTAAAAATCTGCTATTGACTCTGCTTCGTGTTGTTTGAAACTTAAAACACTACACCAAATGTTTTTGCCAATTAAAAAGCGATAAAATCATAGATGGCAAGAAAAGGAGAATGTTTCTGTTGAACAAGATGTACAAAGGAACTGTCATTTCTAAATAGGAACCATTTTACATAAATAGGAACTAATGGTTAGGAACAAACTGTTCCACGTGCCGATAAAAAGGAACATTTCGTTCAAAACGGAACCTGTTAATGGGAACAATTGTTCCTCAAGTGAATAAAAAGGAACCAATTTTTCAAAGCAGGAACAATGTTAGAAAGGAACAAACGTTCCTTTACAAAAAAAGGAACGTAATTAATTGGGAACCAAAGTTCCCCGTGTCAGCATAAAGGAACAGCCACTCTAAAAGGGAACGCATTAATAGGAACAATTGTTCCTCAAGCGATTAAAAAGGACCAAAATGATAAAAGAGGAACAATACCATTGGGAACACCTGTTCCTAGGCCACTCATTTAGGAACAAAAAGTTCCTTTCAATGTTAAAAATTCGGAACAAAAGGTTCTTTTTAGCTCTAAATGAACACTTTGTTCCTGTTTTTAACAGGAATTTGTTCCTTTTGATGCTAAAAGGACCACTCCAAAGAGGAACAATCATCTCTTAATCGGAACGTTCCCAAAGCAAAAATGGGAACAGTGCTCAAAAATAAAAGTAAGTTAAAAAGCCACTTAAAGGATGAATAAAATATGCCAAAGCATCTTATGACTCTCTATACTGAACAGATACAACAGCCAAAATTTGATTGATAAAATCATGCTGGAACATGTTCAAATTTGGAAGTAAAAATTTTGGGAAACGTAGAAGAGGGAGGGAAGGAAGGAGGGAAGGAAGGAAGGAAGGAAGGAAGAAAGGAAGGAAGGAAGAAAGGAAGGAGGGAAAGAAAGAAGGAAGGAAGGAAGGAAGGAAGGAAGAAAGGAAGGAGGGAGGGAAGGAAGGAGGGAAGGAAGGAGGGAAGGAAGGAAGGAAGTGACCTTTTTAATTCGCGGAACTTCTAGAGTTCGCATGTAATCAGAGGGACACTCAGAAAAACACCACTCCTGTTCACTTCAAGTCTTTTTTTACTCTCAACTCAACAAACGCACAAATGCGGCCACACAAACCGAGGCAACCGAGATCGGCAAAATTTTGGATCAACACCTGATCAGTCATTGCACATTTCAGAATATAAATTGGTCAAGAAGAATTTGTATCCATTTCGTTGTGCTATTCTCGAACTTCTGTCTCCTAAATTTTGTCTGGGTTTCCTCGGATCATGTAGTCGCACTGAAAAGTTTAAAAGGAGCAAAAACGAACGGCAAACTGTACATGTTCACCTTTCTGGAATGTTACATTATAAGTTCAACTGTATTTGAAAAGAACATCATGTGAACAGATGTAACCTGTTTACAGCCTGACTGTTCCCCTCCAGACAAAACAAGAGCACACGGATGTACACAGGCCCATGCGTGTGGTAAAAGAAAAATGCATTGTATTTTAAACTGTAACAGTGTTCAATGAACACCCAAATGGTTGCATTGCGTCCAGAATGCAAAATGTTTACACAATACCGTTAATTTTTTATTCAGTTTAAAAATTTGTATTTTGTTGACTCCATTTTGGAAACAAAATGTAGCTAGTGGGGGCTTGCTTTCATCGTCATTGATAACTTACCTATTCTGATCTCAAAGTTCGTCAAGTAAGTTGCACACTTTCCGCCACAAGCTCTGTTAACAATAACGACTTCAGCCACAGGAAGAGACGATCCCAGGTCCACTCTCCACCAAGGGTCAGTTGAATAATCAGTATGTGTACAGCTGTCGCCGCTCCAGTCTGTTGTAGTTTTCCCATCCACGGCTCGTGTTGCTACTCCACTATGAAGAGTGTTAATCTGGCTGGCAGGCCGGTTGAGGGCTAAATCTAAAGAAGGATGTTTAAATTTAACACCCAATGAATGATTCAATAAACGTCCACTCTATAATAAACTCCCTACTAATTAAAGCAGGCATTTGAAGATAAACGTCCCTTTCCAAGAAACGCCCCGTTTCTAATAGACGCCCCTATCTAGATGATGCTTTCCTAATCAACTGCCAGAGCAGGGAGAGCAAATCCATCCAAACCGTTCTGGAACTGTTGTCACTAACTTTGACACTGACCCAGCCCTGTCGATACCACTGTTACTGGTATCGACAGGTACGTTGTAACGATTGGTTTCCCACATTCACTGTGAAGCACACTCTGAATATTAATTTTAGGAAAATGGACTCTTTTCATTTATACTTCTTCGTGCAAATTTAATAAACGTCAGCGCCCCTGTCTAACGCCACTCTTCGCCCAGGCTATAAAATCCAAGAAATCAAATAACCGCCCTGGGCGTCTACTAGATCTTAACGTTACCGGTATGTGCAAAAAAGGTATGTAACGGTATGTTACCGGTATGTAACGCCAGTCCTGTATTCTTTACACTGGCTACCCGTTCAATATCGTATTCGTTTTAAAATACTTATTCTTACTTTCAAGGCGATTCATGGCCTCGCGCCTGAATACATAAGTAATCTGATAAGTGTTAAAGATGTATCGAAATACAGTCTTAGATCCAACGGTGGTTTGCTGGTCAATCAACCTAGCGCCCGACTTCGAAAGTCCCTAGGGGACAGATCTTTTACATCCGCTGCCCCTACCCTTTGGAACAAGCTTCCTGCACATTTACGGAACATTGACAATTTTATAAATTTTAAATCTAGCCTGAAAACGCATCTTTTTAGAACTGCTTTTTAGAATTGCTTTTAATGACTATCGGTGATATTATTTTTATCTTTTTTATTGTACTTTTTCTTGTAATTTTATAATTTTTACTTTCTATTTTTTACCGTTTTCATTTTAACATCTCAGTTGTAAAGCGCATTTGATCATATTTATATGTTAATTTATGCTATATAAGTATCAATTATTATTATTAAAACTATCACGTAACATTCTAACTTATTACTGCACCTTCCAACAGTGCAGTAATATACATTATGTAGCAAACAGACTGGGAAAAAATATCTCAGTCCAACAGGATCAAAAGTCACTTTCGTGAGTAGCCTAGCTACTCACCTTTCATGAGCTGTGATTGGTACATTTCGTTCCTTTTTATTTCTTGCTATTTTGGGTTCCCACAGTTGTTGTCACCATAATGTAAAATGTCTGATGGCAGTGTAAGTGCAAATGCAAGTGGCACTACTGCACGTACTACAAGAGTTTGCGAAAACTGCAGAACTTTACTGTGCTATAGTCGATTCTATCGACAACAGTTTTCCGCGTTGATTGATTTAGATTTAACCACTTTTGTTGCAAAAGTCTCGTTTTAAATGTTAAAAATTGCAGAACACAGTGAACCCAAAGAAGATCATTCATCTTCTAAGCAAATACAACTTAGTACGAAATCAGTACAACTGTAAGTCGTATTGAACGAAAATGGTATCAACCACGATTATTACACTTTCTCGCTTCCCCAACCCCTTCCCCATACAAGCCTGCTACGCTGGCTAAGTGAGTTGAAAAAATAATTATATACAAAAGAAACATCTGAAATGTTGATAGATACAGGGCACGGTCGCACTCAATGTTGGTTCAGTGTTAAGAAAGGAAAGGCGATATTTTATTTGCTCGGGTGATGCGGTTAATCCTTGCTGGCCAGCATGGTTCAGAAGAGTAACCCAAAAACAAAAATTGGTAAAAAACTGAGGAAACACTCGACAGCAACCACACTCACCGATGAATCCTGTTACTCAGTGTGGTCAAATCTCTTTTAATTGCCTTATCATCTGAATAACAAAAATTGAACGTAAAAAGCACAAAAAAACGTGCATAGCATACAATTATCGTGTTTCTTTTCTTATTAACATTTTCGGATAATGTTAAATCTCAATTGGGTTTTAGTTAAGAACACTTAACTAAGGGCCCGTTTACATGGAAAGAGGGTGTCCCTAGGGGATAGGGGCACCCTACCTACTAGAGATGAAGATACCGTGGTTCTACATGCAAAGTCCGAACATGGAAGGGGCATCCTCCCTAGCAGGGTCAAGAGATAGCGTCATTTTATATGAGCTGAATTGTCCCTACCTCGGGGGGCTAAACTAAAGGGCAGTGTTTTAATTTTTTTTTCTAAAACAATTTTTAACAACATGTTTTTAAAAAGCTAAACTGGAGAGCAGTATTGTGCGAACTTACGTAAGTTGTAAAACTTGTTAATTTAAAAAATCGTTTTAAAAAATTTAAGAAACTTCCACTTTCTCCGTTGACCAAGAAAACGTCTTCGCCTTCTTGTTGCTTTTACTTTGGTTTGCCTCTGTTTTACGTTTGTTGACGTTTGAAAATGATTTCGCGCTCGCTCTCTGGGAGTATTGGTCGCTTTCCTCGATAAGAGCTTCCTAAATTGCATCCCTCGTCGATTCGGAACCTTCAGGTTGACTTTCAGTCATTATTTGGAGTTAAAATCTCCGAAAATATTCTCCAGGTTTGTAGCTTGAGCTTGAAGAGTTCGAAGCCATGCTCGAATTTGGCGCCTTTTACTAGTGCCCAGCGGTAATCTGAGATCAACGAAAATAGCCCTACCCGCTAGGACTAGCCCTACTTTTTGGTTTTATATGGGCTTATGTCAACAATACTGGTTTCCCTACCTTGAAGGTAGGAAAACCCTACCCCCTAGGTGCACCCTCCCTCACATGTAAAACGAACTGCGTAATACAAAGGAGAAGGGAAACTCTACTACCTAGGGTAACCCTAATACCTAGGGGCAGCCTCTCTCATGTAAACGGCCCCTAACACTGGGTGCGACCATAGCTATTACGGAGAAAACATACAAAAACTTACTTGAAATATAAGCAGAATAAACCTCTACCTCACAAAGCATTACATATTTTCTTATGCCAGACAAACTGATGGAAACATATCTGCCAAGTGCCTTTGGTTTGCAGAGGAAAACTTTTTCTTTTCCTTGTGGAACTTGTATGTTACCAGCACAAAGATGATTGGTTGCTCCTCCATTTGCGGTTGAATTTCCTTAAATAGGGTAGAAAACAGAAAGTGAAACTGGTTTGACACAATACGTCATCCTTTTTGGAAGTGAATTTTTCAAGAATGTGTTTAAGTTGTCACATGCCAAAAGCTATCATTACTGCATTATCAAAGAGGTGCGTGTGTGTCTGTGAGTCCACTGGTTTGAGTTGTACCCAGACATTACTTTATCTTGTACTGAGACACCTGTACATGTAGTTCTTTTTCATTAGTTGTTGGCAAATAATTCTTTTTAAGAAATAGTTTCAAAACTATTCGTTCCTTAAACTCAGTTTTTCAGTGAATAAAAGAAGACTAATGTCTGAGTTTGAAACATTGGAAAAGCGTTAGGCTCTCAGTCCGAATAATGCATGACCATAGTGTAACCATAAACGGTATTATTTACACGAATCTGGCCCCGTCCAGTTTTGACAGTCACTGGAATTTATTTCATTTTCCAAAATGGATAGTACGTAGTTCTATTTGTTAATACAAGTGTTATTATAAGTTTATTACAAGTTCATGTTATTCGAAATCAAATAAGGTAATTTTCTGTTAACTTTTTAAGGACATTCACTGATACTTAAGTATAGAAATAACATAAGATAAGTTATAGCAGCTTGATTTGAATTTGTTTCGTTTTAAAGCAAAAAACTTCAGCCCAAATGTATCTGTAATGCTCTCATAGGTTTTTAGTAATCACTCAGTATTTAACAGAAAGGCGGCTATGTGCTGTATGTGAACTGCAGGTAGCGTGAATCTCCAAAACTCACGAAAATCGACTATATGTAAAAGTGACGTCATTACTTTCCAATGCCAACCTCGATTGTAATAAAACTCATTTCAGCTGAAACTTTAATGTATTTCTAGCAAAAGCGTGGTGGCTCAGATCCCCTTGGTTTATTTCTGATGGTGGTGTATTTGGTGTTCAAACTTGAAAGGTACCCCCATTAAAAAAATCCAACAGAGCCACGCTGGCTAAACCGTTTGAATGATTAAAGGTGTACATACTTCTACAGAGAGTTAGAGGTTCAAGAAAAAATTCTCACTTTCTGAACTCTATTTTTTCCAGTGTTGTGTCTTAGGGTAAATGCCGATAAAGCAGTAAAATATAAAAAAGGTAATGCAACATAATACGACACTGCACTCAACACTCAATCTACAACATATGACTGAAAATTGATTAACATACTTCTAACTCGTTGATACGGTGGTTTTTCTCCTTATCTTTGCAAATCGTTAACTCCATTTTAAACATCAAAAACGTCTGGAACAAACTTTAAAAGAAGACCTTGGTAAATTCTAATTGCGGATTAGAGTTGAATTCTTTTGGATACTCAGGGCCCTAAGAACACTGTCAAATATAAGCAAACTGTCCAATCATGCAGTATTATTAAACATGTTGTGCAGATGAGTAATAACAGCCACAGCTATCTCCATATTCCTGTACAATTTATTTACTACTTACCCACTCTAATGTCAGCTCCATCTAAAGCAGTGCCACAACAGTCGCCTCTGTTGAGTATGTGCACTTCAGCCACAGGCTCCACTCGCCCCAGGTCCACTCTCCACCAGGGGTTTGTATTTGTACTGTGATCAGTGTGTGAACAGTAGATGTAATGTGTTTTCATTCCTCCATCCACCGCATTGCTTGACTTTAAACGATTGTTACCCGCCACAAACGTGCCTGATTGGGCAGTGGGCTTGAAAAGGGCAATATTTCCTTTGAACAAAAATATGTAGTCATTGAAGTAAACATTAAACGAAAAACTTTTGTTATCTGTGTAATAAGGCTCGTTTCGTCACCATGTTTAACAAAGTCAGGGAATGAAATGCATTAGCTGTTTATTCCAATAGCAGTGCTTTTCTGTGATTTTAATTAACTAAGTGTTCCCTAACCACAACCGATGCTTACAGAATCTAAAAATTTGAAGGAAATACCACAAATACTGAAAATACACATCTTTCAGTTCACTTTAGGTACTGCCCCAACCCTGAAAGTTGGTATAGAAAATTACTGGCGATTTAATGGCATGAAAACCCCTTCGATGAAAGCAAGAACGAAGGTGCTAGCGAGCTTTGAAGCTGGCATGAATTCGCCAAACTTGCCCTGGCACGTAAACACAGAAGCCACTTCACTGAAACACTTCACTGAAACACAGAAGCCGATTCGGGGAAGTCCCTTGCTTCCACCAAGTTGAATAATTCAACAGTGAAATGCAAGCATTTTTTTTGGCAGTTTTGCTTTGCTTCGCCAAAATCTTTAGGGAAAGTTGTGTAGAAAAGTACAAGAAATTCAAGGGAGTTTGAAGCTGGCATGAATTCGCCTAACTTGCTGTAACACGTAAACATTACGTCATTGAAAGACAGAAGCCGATTCGGGGAATTTCCTTGCTTTCGCTAAAGCACCTATCGAATCATGGCCTGAAAGTAGACTTTTACGTTTCCTTTTTCTGTAGATAACCGTTCCCTTTCGATTTAAGGATAATTTTTTCTTTATCAATAAATCTATTTAAATTTCCGTGCCCTTGTTTAATATTTAGAATTACGCTGAGATGTCATTTCGTTAAAAAAAACGTGACGTAACTGAGTCACGCCATGGTCAAAACTATTTCGCCACGTTCTTGTTCGCGAGCGCTAGAACAGGTGGATGACCATGGAATGAGGGAAGGGAAAGGTGTTCATACCATAAGGGATTCATGATATCACAAGGAGAAGGGTGCAGAGAAGACGCTGGAGGGGGGAGCATGGCAGCACACACGTCAAACGTAAGAAAAATCACCAACTTCAAAACTTTATACCACTTGGGCACATATCTTGAGTGACCGTTTTCTTGTTATTGATGTTGTTGTTTAGTTTATATGTTTGTTTCTTTTAACTTAGCAGTTTCTTGGATATTGAAAAGGACCTGGCTTTTTTTGTGGGGAGGGGGGTTGCCTGGCATTTTGGGGAAAAGTGAAGTTTTGAAAGGTAAGGGGTTTGGTTGTTGATGGTTTGTTTGTTTTGTTTTGTTGGTTTTGTTTTGTTTCTTACTTGGCATTTGCTAAATAAGAAAGGACATAGCATTATCATCTTGATAATGTCCACAGGCTTTTGAACTGTGACTTCATTTGTATCTACCTTACCCATCACAATTAAAACCATAGACACTCTGGACATCATAGACAATTGACAAAGCGATCCCTGCAAGGCCAACTTTGGAATGGTCCCTACAACTTTACACCCCATACCCCAACCCTGCCTAACCACCTCTACAGGGCTCACATACCTGACTGCCAATTGACATAAACTTTCTTTCAGATACAGGGAGAAGAAATAGTCAAATTTGCAATTCAGTTTCAGTTACCTTTTCTCCTTGGTACTCCAAATACTTCTGCCCGTAAACACGCTTCACCATGTTTGGTCCCAACAACAAAGCGCAAGTATCTAGCAACAATACCACTGTATAAAATGTGCTTTACAATGGAGTTCCGGTTGTAGTTTCCATTGAAGCCCTGCAATGTTAAGAGATTAACAATGTAGTACCTAAAGTGAACTGAAAGATGTGTTGAGTAAGATACACTCAAGCAAAAGTATTTATTTAGCTTTGATTATTCTTCACTGAGATGGTTTACTGGTGAGGACCTAAGAACTCAGCAGAAGTTAAACCACTCAGAAACTCAGTACATCTCTGTCTCCTGGTAGAAATTCTGCCCAGGATCCTAATAGGATCTTGTAGGATCTTAACCAGGATCCTGATAAGATCCTACATAGGATCCTGGAGGATCCTGATCCTAGACATCCTGAAAGACTTTATGGGCTCCTGAGTAGGATCCTATACAATGTGGTGCCATTTAGGATCCTGGATAGGATCCTGTGTGAACTTACAGAATCCTAGAAAATCCTGTAGGATCCTGTATAGGATTTCTACCAGGGTTGCTATACTTAGAACACTATGCTTCTCCACAACTAGGTTCAGGACCTTTAAAAGGACTAAACTGTCTATTTTTGCCGTCATTTTGAAAAGCCACAACAAACATTAATATGCATAACTGAAGGACTGAAAAAATGTTTAGTTTAAAGTGGCTATTCCAGTGCAACTAAACTTTCTGGAAGTGTACAGTTAATGGTAACTTTACTTTGGATCAGGCCAGAATGGAAATCAGATTTTAAATTGAAAAAGTAACGTCAGCTAACTCAATCAGTTCAAGATTTTCCTTTTTGTCTTAAATAAAATCAGTAAAAACTGACAGTGATTCCTGCTGCCACTGAAAACTCACTTGACGTTGTTCCATTGGGGATATAAGAGCATTTCATGTATGAGCCAGTTAGGTATTTACAGAGATACGCATGCAATACGCATGGAAGTGATATTTTAGACTTTGTCACAGAATCTGTTGTGTTTAGTAATGAGGCCAAAGAAGTTCCGCCCATCATCTCTAGGAAAGAATACAATTAACTAGTTCTGCGTCCCAAGGGCTGTTGTCAAAAATGGAGTTAAGGAGATAGTCATTTTCTGAAACTGAAGATACAGAAATTACATTACGTTGTAACAATTGTGTGAAAGAAGCTTGAATTGGGAGAACAGTACAGTTATTAATAATTATTTTTATTTGAAATTTTTTCATAATCATTATTTGTTCATAACTTACATGTATCGACCCCGTGATTTTAAATAATTTTTATTTAATATTTAAAGGTCATTTTTTTCAATTATTTATTTATATTTTGTTTTAAATTTCATTAACTTACTATTTATTATTTCATATATATATATATATATATATACACATACATATACTTATTTTTTAATTTAATAATTGTATTTATTTATTCATTTATTCTTTTTTAGCGTTTTTAATTATTTCTATTTATTTATTTGTTCAGTTATTTATCAATTTTTATTTTAGTTTTTGTTTTAAATTTAATTAATACATTTTATTTTCAATTTAAACAAAAATAAAATATAATAAATAAAATTAGTAAAAGTGATTAAAATCAAATTTTAATTAGTTTTAATAATTTAATAGTTTTGGATCCTCACAAACAATTCAACATATAAACTGCACTGTACCTTGAGTTGTCCATTTTCTTTATAATCTGTCCAAGTTGTCCCATCTGTGGATGACTTTAGGGTGTAAGTCTCCACCCATTGATCTGCTTGGGAATTCCCCTGAGTGGACACAGCACAGATGATATGCAGTGTCTGTAGATCAATCTGTAGATATGGATTACTGTCACTTGTGGACGCACACCATGATGACCCTGTTGTGTAGTTCAATCGTCCATTCTTGGCTGGTGTGTTGACATTTAGTTCGGAGGAAGCAGTTAACTGGCTATCTAAAACGTAACCATCAGCTAAGCCCACAGCACTGAGTTCACACGATGCTAAAACAAAGGAAGTTGACGTTAAAATAAATTAGTTGGTTATCACATCCCCAGCGAAGCAAGTTCCCTTTACAGTATAAAAACTGTTGCCTAAAATAGCCAAGTATACAAAGGTTCTTTTACGATACGATGGGAGGACCCAGTCTGGAGGAGAAGATAGAAAGGGTCCTCAACAAAATGGGGAAAGTGAGTTTCTAAAGGGAGAACACATAGGTCATTTCTCGTGTTCTCATTTTAGTTTGCAACGGTATATCCAGCAATCACAGTCATACAGTCATTCGGCAATGCTTGGCTGGAACTTTAATTACAATGTGACAGCAGGGTCAAGTATACTACTGGCAGGGAGGTGCAAAGGCCTTCACTCCAATTAGCAATTTGGGGACTTTTTGGGTATCAACAAATTTCCATGGCAAGGTTTTAGCCGGCAGTCTGACCTGGGTCTAGTGATAACTGTTTTTTTCTCTTTTGCTTCTGTTCTGTTGTTGTTGTCGTTGTCGTTGTTTTTCTTTTTGTTTCTTTCTGAGCAACTCAACCAATCAAACTCTTGCCCTTAACTTCTGGTTTACATCACATGGGTTTGTGTCTTCAGTGACATCAATTTTTTTCCCCTTGGGACTCGGATCAGGTGAGGTTCCAATGGCCGATGTTAATGCCCCACTTGATAAAAAGTGTAACCTACATGTAGCTAGGGACTTTTTTAGTTTCTTCTGGACTGTTGGACTTTTTTGGATCTAGTTTAAAGCCTAATGGAACATTTTTGAATCAACAAATTTAGCCTCATTTGCACCCCCACCAATATACCTCAGACCCCCAAGCTGCAAATTTCAGCCCAGGCTGAAACTCTGTTCATGAAATCAAAATAAGAATTGTTAAAGGAGAACTGAAGCCCAAAAATCAACTTTGTTTTTATTGTTTCCTTTGGACGTCTTGGACATATAAAATCAAGTTTTGGTAATTATTTTAACTCGCGACTTGCTATTCACAAAAAAATTGGGTTTGAAATTGGGATTTTCCCGCTTTTGGGGCTTTGTCATTGTGGGCTCACAACAGATGTCAGCGGCATGTTGTGACGTAGCTTATGGGGAAGATCAGCATTTGTCCGGAGAGTACTACCAGCCGCTACAAAGCTAAGGCTGTGTTATTTCGCATATTGTTTTCCAGTATGAATTGTGTACAGCCATTTCAGTTTAGAATAATATTTGTTCTTTTCAAAAAACAACTGAATCGTAATTAAGAAGAAGTCTGTGACCCAAATATTATATCGAGAGAATCTGGAGCCCTGAATTAGCAAGGATTTCAGTATTTCAAGCTATGTTCATGGCCGAGAATTAATTTATCAAGAAGTCGAGGAGCTCAATTAAAAGAGCTATCAATCAGGTTTGTCTCCATTCGTTTGGTATTAGTATTATTTTGTTAGTGAGTGAGTTGGACATAGAATCGATGAAATTGTCACTCCGGTCAGTACAAAATGCACACTGCAGACCAGGTGATATGCCCAGCTATGTTTGCGTGCAACACTAACAGCGCGGACAACTTGTTCATGTTGGCATTCGAATCACTCCAGTGTCGATTGTCAGTGAAGATGTTTCGAAACAAACTTAACGGAGGAAAGTGGTGTGGCGAAGCAATAAACCGATAAATAAAAGTCCGTGAGTGTGCCGAAGGCAAGATACATATTGTAGTTTTATTTACGAATGAATCAGTTATTTTAGCCCACCAGTTCAAATACCTATTGTAAGAACGCAAATTTCTGCCGTCTTCAGTTGAAAAACAACGACAGTAGTT
This sequence comes from Siderastrea siderea, assembly GCA_964030785.1. Lineage (NCBI taxonomy): Eukaryota > Metazoa > Cnidaria > Anthozoa > Scleractinia > Rhizangiidae > Siderastrea > Siderastrea siderea. The sequence goes on along the minus strand of CAXIQD010000192.1, from coordinate 64,130 downwards.
CACAGTGTAATGAAAACATGACATGTCAAAAGAAAGGGAAATAATTTGAAACTTTATTGTAGTTATTTGATGACCCATGAGCGGAGCGCTAAATGTTATAAATGTTTGAGCCGCAATCCACTATTACAGAAGTAAAAATAAATTTGCAAAGTTTAGGATAAATGGCTACATGACATCCAGTAGAGTGAGCTACCAAAAAATTGTAAGACAAAAATATAGATGCTGGAAAGCATCTGTGATTGTTTATATCCCGGTTTATTTACTAGATCTGAACTCAGACTACGGTCGTCGAGGTTCCCGTGAACTTATAATAATAATAATATTAATAATAATAGTAATAATAATAATAATAATAATAATAATAATAATAATAATAATAAAATTTAACCAGGGAGCCTACTCGCCTTGGCGGTTTTCAGTGGGGCCCTGCGAATTATAATAAAAATAAAAAATTTAAAAACTAAGAAAAGAGTTAAAAATTGATATTACAATATAAAACTAATTTTGAAATACTATAACAATTAGATAGGGCATAATTTACAAAGTTTTAAGCTTTGCCTTAAAGGAAGACAATGATTTGCTGTTTTTAATGTCATTGGTAAATTTAGACAAATGTTGTCTATCGGTAAATTTAGACAAATGATTTATTAAATTAGATATAACTAACTTAAAACCTAGTATTTTTTTCGGAAAGAGAAGCAAACACTTAATAAACAGAGATGATATTTTCCGAAAATGTGCGCGGGTGTTTAGTATCGAAGGGCGCGTCACTGATTCGTGGTGAAAATGTAACATAGTAAGGACAAGTGGAAAGAATCCAGTAGAGATAGTAGAAAAGAAGACATTTCGAATGGGTATTTATCCGGCGTTTCCGTCGCAATTGTACTAATGTACACTCAAAGTACAAGTTCTCCATGGGTAAAATCATTACTTCTCTTTCTAACTCTTCTATTCGTTCCCCATAACCTACGTCATAGGCTACCAAAATGACCGCTGACACACCCATTCTGCGCCACAATGCTGATGGCCCAAACTCGCAGTAAAATTATTTTTTTGAGACCGAAAGTAAGCCAGTACACAGAAAAAAAGTTTCAAACATTAATATTTATGGCTGAAGCTTTAAGGAAAAAAATGCTTCATTTTTTACTTCAGTTCTCATTTAAGGAAGCCGAGCTGAAAATATCTCAGCCTGGCTAACCAGGCTGAAATTCATCATTTGAAGGTTACTCATACTGGCATTGTTGCTGCGATTAACAGCATCAGAAAACGAAAATGAAATGAAAGCCCAATTTTAGATACAAAAAAAATTTTTCACCAATATGTTAAATTATTTGTAGAACCCCCAAAAACCTTAAGTCCCTGATACCCTGTTTAATACCTCGTTTAGGGACCGTCGACATATTCAAAAGTTCCCCGCTTAACGTCCACTGGACGTTAAGGTCAGACCCTCTCCCCCCCTCCTCGTTAACGTCCACTTGGAATTTCGCACTCCATGTTTTTCTAGAGCCGATGAATTTAGTTTTGTAAAATCTAGCGAGCGCGTGTTCCTTCTGCGCCACCTTTGTAAGTGGCAAACTACGTAGATCAAAGCGCCACCAAGTTTGTTCTCATTTTCTACTGTGGTACGTTTTTCTCTTCATGTTCTGTTATCAACATATGTAAAATGTGTTTTTTTCAACACATCATTTTGGTTTTGTCCTAGAATCCCCTCTTTAACGTCCAAATCTTGACTTTTCCCCAACCCCCTCCCCCCCTAAACGTCCAGTGGACGTTAAGTGGGGAACTTGTGAATTTGTCGACGGTAGGGTTGTCCACATTATGCTCAGTGTTTCACACGATTAGGCTAATTCTTTATGCTCAAATAGCATCACTATTATGCTCCATTATAATTAACATAAAAATAAATAAAAGACCACAGAAGACAGGTTTATGTTGATTAAAAGTGTAACTGGAAACTGTCCGAGGAGGCAGCTGACAATGTTGTAGAACTGGAACTGCTGGAAACCATGTTTTTGCTAATTTGTAACCAGGCCTGGTCAAAAAATGTGGTACCTGGGCTGGTGTCTTGTGTGGGAATCCCATGGTTTTGGCAAAGTTTTTAATATATAGATTTAGCCAAGCCTAAAAGCGCAGCCCCCCCCCCTTTTTTTTTTTTGCTGGCAGTTATTAATTTGTGAAAATATTCTCATTCAAGTCGTTAAATTAAAAAAGAAAAAGGAAGAAAAAAAGAGAGCCGAACCCGGTTCGTCGGCGTCAGAAGCCGGAGATTAGTCCACTAGGCCATGAGTGTTTATTATCATATGTGAAGTTACTTTTAATACTTATTTCTTTCTTCGTGACAAGCTGCCTATCAACAAGAAACTGCTGGTGTTTTTCCTGGCAAAATGTGTTCGGAACGCCGTAAAAACCATGGTTGTGGACAGAAAAAACCAAAAAGCACTAGCTCTGCTATAACCGCTGCGAAAAGCTGCGGACTCAAGCGGTGTGCCGACCGAGTTCGAATAGACCGACGAGGCAAATTTGAACTTTTCGCCTGAACTTTATCGCCTAATTTTTTTCGCCTAAATTGGACTTTTCTCCTCCACCAAAAAGACAACTGAGTATTCTTTTGACCTTTTTTTTTCCATTAACAAATTTGTTTTTGACTTTTGTTTTCTTTGCTTGTTTTGCTACAACGCGGGTCAACATGCGATTTCGCGCCAAAAACACACGGGATTCAGCACAGGGTTATATCCAGTGTATGAAGTGTATTGGTAATCCTGTGGTGCGGACGGATGCACGGACGGATGTACGGACGTATGGATGTACGGACGGACGGTCACGTGATCATTACGTCACTACCAAAATTTCTTGGCTTGGTAGGTTACCAAATTTCCTTAGCAATGGTGCTCCGCTGAGCGCTAGCGCACTGGTTCCGCTATAAAGCACGAAGAGTCGAAGAAACTTTGCACTATTATTCCAGCATAATGCTCGATGCTTTTGCCTCACTATTATGCTCAAAATTATGCCGGCATAATGTGGACAACCCTAGGCGACAGCCCCTTACAGATTAAAAAGTTGAAGCACTCTTAACAATTAAGTTCTCTCGTTCTATGCTTGACTGCCTACCATTAAGTATGCATGAGTGATAAACAATAAAACATTGAAAGCATGTAATTATCTAAATTTATAAGCTTTAAAAATGCACTCTTGTCGATGCGGAAATGTTACTACAAATTTCAGTTAAAACCAATTAGATGTTTGTGACTAGTAAACCTTAAATAAACAGGGGAAGGTGTAATGATTGTTGCCTTTTTTAGGAGCGATTTTAGAATACCCGGCCACTTATTTACATATCTCTCAACGCTTTAAAAAACGAGGCATATAGAAACAAAAGGATCCATTTAAATTCAATGAGATGCAAATAAGTGGCCGGGTAAAATTACACAAAAGATGCCATTTTTTGTCGACTTAACAACCTAAAAATCGTTATTTTGATTGCAGAACAAGACAAAACATACGATTCTATAAATGAAACAATGAGAACAAAAGGCCTCACAATCGATCGAGACAAAGCACAATTGTATCAGTGACCTGGAAAAAGAGAGATGAAACGCTAAATTTAACAGCAGTTTAAAGTAAGACTTCCAGAAACTAAGCTGATACAAACGAATAAGTGCAGGAATTGCTAAATCTTAACTTACCTGCCGATAAATCAGCAAGCCATAGACACAAGAACACCCGGAAACAAAGAGATGTTGAAGACGACACATCTTCCTCCATTACTGTCTAAGTTCTTACATTTCCCCACGTCGTGAAGTCATTCTTAGAATCACTCAAAACGCAAAATGTCTAACACTTGATCACACTTCACAAGCCAAGAATCTCGACCTTTTTCTCTAGCCAACATTGGGTCGAAACGATAGGCTTTATATTGACGGAAACAGAAAAATTCAGGATAGAGAGTGTTCCAGAGGTATATTGACCATGGGAAATACAGTTTTATTTTGAGATACATATAACAAGAGGTTTGAAAATAAGAACTGGTTGTTCTCTTGACAAACGCATCAATCCTTTTTTTCGCGCGCAGAAATTAAACGCGCAAAGCATAAAGGGTAGGGGACAAGGTTGGGGAAACAGGGATCGCACGAAGGGTGGGATAAGGGGCCTTTAGCGCCCCCCAACTTTTTAGTGCCATTAAAAAATAACAATAACAATAATAATAAATAATAAATAACAATAATAACAATAATAATAATAATAATAATAATAATAACAACAACAACAACAACAACAACAATAATAATAATAATAATAATAATAATAATAATAATAATAATAGTGACAAAGTTGGTTAGTTTCAGGGTTAATCAGCTCTCAGTCTCCCCCAGTTAGATCTAATTTTCATATGAACCAAACTGAAACGGAATACTCTAGCTCCAAGTGCGTGTTCACATGACCTTGCCCTCATTCGGCTTGATAAGTGGAAACTCACATGCGCTCTAGAGGACTCTTAAAGAGTTTGAACCTGCTCAGATTTCAAATCACTTGAATCGATGAAAGTTGAAAGTCTCACTCTCGTTTGGCCTTTAACTCTGCGTGAACTGTCATTGACTCTTTTCTACTCTTAAATAGTTTGAACTTTTGTTGACTCTCATTCTTGTCTGGCCTGGGCGTTATAATTACGGGCATTACAGTCGTCACTTCTTCAAGCCTCTCTATACTTGTAAACTTTGCGTCTAGGATAGCTGCCGAAAGATCTCTTTCACTCAGTTCTACTGATGGCAAATAAGGCGTTCAACAGTTAGGAGATATCGACAGACTGACTTTCGTGAAATATATATTTCATGATCCTGACCTCAGTCTCATCAGTTGATTTTATTTCATAATGACAGAATATTGCAAAGATTTGCTTGTACAGTCTTAAGAAAAACGTTTTTGGCTTGAACGGGAATCCAAGCCATGACCTCTGCGACACCGGTGC
>CAXIQD010000192.1:10000-58967 GCA_964030785.1 Siderastrea siderea | reverse complement strand
AGCGCTCTAACCAACTGAGCTATCAAGCCAACTGGGAGCTGGTCAATTGAGAGTTCGTATTTATCCCGTAGATGGAGAATCAATGAACATTAATATATGAAATTCATATATTTGAACTGCGGGTTCGATTCCGTTCAAGCCTGAATTTTTTCAGGTTTCTTCTTTTCAACTGCTTAGGTTGAAACACCTTCACTGTGATGATCTACATATAATTCTATCTTTATCCGCAGCTCAAATATATGAATTTCATATGTTAATGTTCATTGATTCTCCATCTCCGGGATAAATACGAACTCTCAATTGACCAGCTCCCAGTTGGCTTGATAGCTCAGTTGGTTAGAGCGCTGCACCGGTGTCGCAGAGGTCATGGGTTCGATTCCCATTCAAGCCTGAATTTTTTTCAGGTTTCTTCTTTTCAACTGCTTAGGTTGAGTCACCTTCACTGCGATCATCTACATGTAATTCTATTAACTGTTCTATTACGAGATAAATATAGCATTGGAGAAAACTTTAGAACCATTCGACAAGATTCGATTCAGAAATAGTAAGTAACTACGGCTAAAATTATCAGAAAGAGGTTGCCAGCCCGGGGGGGGGGGGACTCCCATATGAAAGTGACGGGGATGCTCGTCGTCTTGCTTAGGGTTGTAAATTGCAGATTTTGGTCTCACTTAGGGTGTTGAGGACGGAAAGCTAATATTTTTACCCACACAGGTATCGCTTAGGGTTGTGTGTCAAGAAATATCTATATCATTCTGTGTTAGTGGTCTAGAGCAGCACAGAAATCGCCGTTGTTAAAATTTACTCATAGAGGACAGCATTCGATTGCAACATTTTTAGCGCAATTAACATCTCTATAGCTCTTATTTAGTTGTCTGTTTTTGCATGGTCTCCCTTAGAGATTAAATAAAGCCGGAGCCACGCCCAGATTGGTCTCCTTTAGGGTGTTAATTCTAATTTTCCGACGAGCATCCCCGTCACTTTCATATGGAAGTCCCCCCCCCCCCCCCCGGGGTTGCCAGTAGACTTAATTAATTCAAACGCAAGAGACATTAAGCGCATTTGTTACACTCATGATATTACAAACAATCACTGACCCGGAAACATTTAAAAAGACACAAAATTAATTACCAACAACCGAAGAATTCCTTTAATGTTGGAAAGATTGCTTCGAGTCCCAACTAGTCCATACGCTTGAAGCGGTAATCAAAAGCGTGATCCACACTTTATTAATACTTTCTGATAAACGAGGAAGACAAAGATATAAAAACATCCCAAACCGAACTGTTGATGAAGCAGACACGACTTCCGCCATTTATGTGAAACCTTCCCAAACTTTGTATCGTTAAAGTTTTAGTTTCTTGCTTCCGACAATATTGTTTATCCAAGTATATGATGCCTGAATAGGTTATATACCTTCTTGTTAGAACAACTAGAAGGATTTTCGACACAAAGTGGTTTTGATCGAATCACTGCACACACGAATGGAAACTGAACGTACTGTACAGCAAAGCACTTCAGATCAGTTCAGGTATGCTATTCTGCCGCAAAATGGACACGCACTACGCAGTTCTTGTCAAGTTTGTTTGTCCAGCTACCCTGTGAACTTTACTTCGTTTGCAGTTCTGGAGACGGCAAGGCTCATTACTGAATTAATCCAAAAAGCATTTACAAATTGTACGTTGCAGATACGAGAGTGGATCACATACATAGTATTGTTACCTCAATTATGGAGGTTTGTCTGCGAGGGCAGACATAAAATTTCCACTTACTCAGTTGTTATATACCTACCTGAAGCCAACTGGAGTCCTGATGCAATCAAAGCCACCACCAGGAAGTAATAGCTTCTTTGGTTGTCCATTAAATTTAGCGCTGAGATCTTAGACAAGTTAGAAAGTAGATCAGTCGAACAAGTCTCAGTGAAGTCTTTGCTTCTGCTGCAGGAAGTTCTACGCTCACGCGAACATAATACATTCAATATCATTTGATACACACTGTTATGACCTGTCTGGGAAAGCGTGACACTATTTGAACTTTGCAGTTGGTAAAAAATTTATGCATCAGTCAATTCCAACTGCGCCCCCCCCCCCGGGGGGGCTAACTCCCGGGCATTAGCATTTTTTTTCTCTTGGATGGCAAATTCCCGGGGGTGGGGACACTTTAGCTGCCAAATGCCCCGCGGTGGGGACTAAGGAAGAGGGCAAATGCCCCGCCCCCGGGATCGTACGTCCCCAATCAACACTGCAGCAGTTTTCATTCATTGCACAATAATGCCACTTTCAGCATTTTTTATGTGTGATTTTAGTTTTGTAGGCCTGCCTTTCAGTCTTCTATTGTTTGTAATGAACTATCCGATGTTTAACATAATAATAAAGTTAGTATAAATGCCAAGCGATGATATTTTAATACTTCACAGACAACAATACTACATGAACTGCATGAAGTTGATTGTTACTTTTATTAATGTTTGTTTGGAGCTTACAAAGCATGCCTGTTATCAACAGGAGCCCTGAGTTTTCTAACTAAACTATATAACTATACTCTATGAAAATTTGTACAATAGTAATGAAACATTTAAACTTCAAGAGATCGGGAAAATTATGTACATTTACAATTGTTGAAAACCGTAGTCCCATAGTAATAAAATGATCTCCTAGCTTCTTCAGTTCTAATAGCAGGCAGATGCAAAAGATTGCTCTGGCGGGTTGAACGAGGACAAATGTCCTTATTAACAACAAAATAACTCTTAAAAAACTGAGGGCACCGCCCATCAATTCCTCACAAGTTTAAAGATGTGTTCATCGAGCCTGGACATTGGACTTGGCCACTTTAAAGCTTCCATCGCAATGGCACTACTAGATGTCTTTACTACGATTCTTCCTGCGCGCTTCTGCAGAGCTTCCAGAGTTCCGCTGTTTACATCCCCGCAGCACGCCCAGATCCCAGCACAATACTCTAGTATTGGCCTAGTCATAGATATGAAAATGGCGTTAGCACTATGTGTAGTGATATAACGGCGTACACGTCCTAACAGATGGACCCGCCTACCAGCCTTAGAAACAATAGCTTTAACATGTTCGTTCCAGCTAAGTTGTTCATCGAAGATGACACCCAAGTATTTAAACTCAGTCAAGACTCAAGACTCAAGATTCGTTGATAGTGATTGAAAACTGATCTACCTTATCAAGCTTCTCCGATGTCCCAAAAAGCATTGCCTCAGTCTTAATTACGTTAATAAATATACTATTTAGCCAACGCTCAATGGCTAGCACTATGAAAGACAAACATGGTGTAGACAAATGTGGCGTGTTTGTATCCTGGATAATTAATGAACCAACAGTACAACAGAATACGTGGAAATTGCTCCCCGATACTTTCCAGTAAATTTGGCGTAAATTTCCCTCAGATTACCTGTTAGAATACCAACTAAAAATTACTGAAAAAGTGAACATGTAGTTTTTGAAGGACAACACAAATGAACATAACAGACAAAAACTTTAAAAAAGGCAACAACACTGAGCGGAAAATGGGAGAGTGGAATATGTACGAGAGACTTATTTTAAATGCCTCAGCAATACATTATGAAATTTTGCTTTTATTCCTGCCAGAGTGTGCCTGTACGACTTCCCCATCCCTGAGTTTGCACTTCTCATACTTGGCACTGTTTTGTTGTCATACAGTAGATCTGTGTTTCTAAATTCACGCTGTGCCCTTTTCGTTGGTTATGATGATAATGTTGAAAGGGAATTAAGGCAACTGACAAACCTGTATTTGAAGGTTTGTCGCTTGTATATTGGCTCGCATTCTCTGGCGTTTCTTGTTTCTCTGCAGAGCAAGAATAATATCTTACTATAATCTCGCATGTTTTTAACGGCCCTACACCTAATATACGAATATAACTACGTACTGTGAAATTTTGAAAATGGCGTAAATCCGGCTGATTGTCAAAACCGGACGAGTCCTTTTACGTGTAAATTGCACCCTTTTTGCTCTGGCATCATTCGGAGAGCATCACGCATTTCCAGTATTTCAAGATATATTTGTATTCTTTCATGACTGGAAGACTGAGTTTAAGGGCCTAACAGTTTACAAAGTTTGCCAACAACTCTTTCTTAAAAAGTAAGGGAGGTGCGCGGCGTGGCCGAGTGCTTAGGACGCGGGACTTGTAATCCAGAGGTTCCGGGTTCCAGTCTTCCTCTCTGACCACTTGGATTTGTTTCACGACCGGTAGTCACGTGTTCAAATACTCAGCCACGCTTGAAAAAAGCCAACTGATAAGCCTCCCACCAGTTAAGGTTTTTAAAATGTTTATGTTTCATTTGTCATGTTACTTTATTTATTTTATTTTATTTATTTAACTGCAGGTTCCTAAGTGTAAGATAGAGCAATGATTAGGTACAACATAAACCCATGGACACACCCACACAAAAGGACATTTGACGTGAATCTTTGCGCATTACATAAAAAGAGACACTCTTTAATCATTCATTAATGGCAGCTTTGATATTCGATAACCTTCACACATTCTTGAAAAATTTATCTTCAAGAAGGACAACATATTATGCCAAGTATCAGAAATCAAACAGCCAATTTACTTACCTTCCATGACTGTTACCATGGCAACAAGACCTTCTTTTCCGGGTAAATACTAAATAATTTTAAGAGTTAAGAATTTGTTAATTATGTGGTTAAGAGAAACTGGAATCTACCATTTCTCTTACAAAACCTATTAACAGTCATGTATTTATGACTCTCTGGATAAAAATCACTCAACGCTCAACTGCAAGCTAGTGAGTAGAGCTTCTTTTGTTATGCAGTTTCTTACGCTGTGCAAGGTGGCTCTGATAAGCTTGTGAATAAAAACCTCAAGTGTGATCAGTCAATTGAAAGCTGTTTAGCATTTCTTCCGGTTGGATTGTTTATTATCCTGTGAGGGGCATTACGCAAATTGAATCTTGAGATGACACACTGAAGTATGACACCATTCATACGTTAGCTTTTGAGAAGAATAAAGCCAAGAGCCACTGATAATCTTTTTCGTCTTGCGGTTGAGCTCAGTGATAATCCCTCTTTTTGTCTCCTATGCAGTGTAGGTTGCTTGTCACCAGGCCCGTAGCAACACTTTTCTGATAACCGAGCCAATCGGAAAGCGCGAAAGGCGCGAGCTTTTAGGGGGCATCAGGGGGCATGCTCCACCAGAAAATTTCGAAATCTAGACGCTCGGAAATGCCATTTTTAGCGTTTTCCTGGTGGTATTTTTCCCCAAACATAATTAAAATCCAAACTTCAAAACTTTAACGGTTCCATTCAGAAATGAAATTTTAGAAGCTCTGAAATGTTATTTCAGTATTCGTGACGAAAAAAATATCAACCAGTTGCACCAGTTCAAGTGTGCTAGTGCTGAAATGTACTCTCTACTTAAGGCCTCGCTGTTATTTGGAGACTGGCGTCCCATTTCTGCAATATTTGAAACGGCTCCGGAGTGATGTCGTGAACGTGTACGAGGGCAAGACCATTCAGGCGGTCTGCGCCCCATTGTTGATCTGGGCCACGTCTTCAATCGGAATCGCAGCTGGAGGCTGTGTACGCTGATTCACTGGAGAAACTGGTGGGCTCACGACCAGTACATAAGTGAAGTATTAACTCACAATTTAGGGTACCAATGGCGTGGTTTACTGCCAGAAACATGTTATATTATGAGATAATTTGTTTTTTATTTACGCTTTTAACCACAAGGAAAAAGTTTTACCGAGGCAACTGCCTCGGTGGCCTAAATACTGGCCACGGGCCTGGTCACGTGCAGAAGCCTTTCCTGTGAAGCAAACTTGCAAGCTGTCCTAAGAAAGTATGACAAGGATTGTAATCGTTGGCTAATTGGATAAGGGTTAACCTTTTTTAGACCGGGCGGAATAAGCCCCCACAGAATTTGGTGTCAGGTTATTATCCATGGAATTTGACGTTTTTTCTTGGCAACCACGTTTTAAAGGCGAAATTACCCAAATTTTTCAACAACCAATTTTAACTTTCCTAGAGTAATGATAATATATTTCATTAGTTTCGATTACGTTCAGCCAGTTATATTACACGTATAGTGGTTTTCTGGTGTCATGGAAAACTACTGACATCAAGAACATATGTACCTTATCGGTCCGTTGTATGGCTCAGTTCTCCAAATAGTGATTGGTATAGAAACACTTGACGTGGCTATGTTTTTGACAACTTTGGCATTAGGACTTCTTGGATCTGAACAAAAAAACCCAACAAGCCAAAGTCAAATAAAGCTAAGTAACAGAGCAGCGTATTATCATCGAAATATCCTTGGTGCAATAGAACATGCTTTTGTATCTCGTCAATTTGTTCACTCTTAAAAATTTTATCCTTCAGTTCTTGTTGTGTTTCCTTTTTTCCGTTTAGCTAGTACTTATGACTTTTTTTCAAAGTAGGGTGTAAATGGCATTATAGTTATAGAACGACATCGACACACTACCCGACCTCGAAACGAACGCATGAAGATCGAAGAGACTCGTCCTTGTAATTTCGCAGATACTCACGCCAGCAAGAAACATTTAAACGAGACGGAACGGGTAAGCGGCAAGAAACATAGTTTGGTTGACCAGAAGAGCACACAAGTTCATGCAACGTGACAAAATCGATGTATGACGAACTAGACGATACATTTGACGACAAAACAGTACTGGGCGAATCAATTAAAAATCGTCGCCACTATTAACAACGGCCTTTACTTGACTAACTGGACTAGACTGGACTGAAACCTGGACTTCAACACCATCAGAAGCAGAAACGCCCTGACCAACGACAGACGCGTCGCTATCCGAGACTGAAAGTTGAACACTCGACTCGAGGCTAGAACTTGAAACTGGTAACACGAAACTAGTACAATGTAAATAAGAATCATCCCGTTGATCACCAGAATTTACAGGATCACGTGTAATCGCTGTGTCCTGACCATGTTCACAGGCGTCACTATCTGAGACTGGAAACGAAACACTTGACTCGACGCTGGAACTTGAAACTGGAAACGAAGAACCAGTACATCGTAAATTAGAGTCATCTTGTTTATCACCAAATTGTACGGGATCGCGTGTAATCGCTGTGCCGAGTCATGAAACCAAACTACCGCGGGTTGTCTGAGAAGGTGAAGTGTTGCTGGAAGAACTAGCAAAAGGACACTCAGGGGAATTCTCCGGATGTCGCTCCACCTCTTGCTTTGTGAGCCAACATTTCGCGCAAATATGTTGCACCCATTTCCGTTCATTTCTGATCTGGCCATAATGATCTTTGGTGAAAGTACACTTCCCGCTTTGGAATGCCTTGCAAAACTGGACTGGATTATTCTGTCGCGAAACTGACGCGTTCGACGATCGCAGCTGATTGGCGTGTCTGTTTAACAAGCGAGCTTCGAGATGTGCAAAGGAATCGCCCCAACGTAAACGACCGCACTCAATTTCGAACAACACTGCTGCATGAAGACTGCGAACCGCCGGCCATGAAAATTGTGTAGCCAAATACATAAGCGTCGCAAAGTGGTCAGTACGTGCATCCCGCTCGTCGGCACTCAAACTAGGAAGGCGAAGGATAGAAGCGAATCCGGCAGCAAATTCAGCTAGAGTCAAATTGTCATAAGCAACTTCTTTACTAATGTACGCGAGACTAAGATGGCTCTGCGGCCAAACTTGAGAGTGCAACACCCGACTTGTGATTTTGGCCGTTTTTCCCGACCGCAACTTCTTACCTCGTTTGGCCCGATCTTTTCGCTTGCCATCCTCATCATCAGCAGAATCCTCCGAACCGCTTGAATCAGAAAGGCCAAGTTGCTGAAGCTTAGTTTCAACGCGAGAACTTAATCCAGGTATCGCACGAATATCTTGAACAGTTAAAGACGGAGGAAGAGAAGACGATGCTTTAAGGGGTGGATCCTCTAGTTGTCCTCTGAGACGAGCATTCTGTTGTTGCAAAGATGATAACTCACGTTGTAGGTCGCGAAGCTCCGATGTGCGAAGCAATTCCGCGTTTTCCGCTCTCGCAGCTTCCAAGGCAGAACGTAGTGACGCGGCCGGATCAGCAGGAACAGGCAACGATGTCGGAGGCCGGAACTAAAAAACTCGGAACGGAAGGCTTGTAGTCCTGTTGCACAGGAGATGTATCGGCCGATGCAGTCTTAACTGACTTGTTCGATCCCTTTAAACCTGGCGAAAGCCCTGCTTCTAAGGCGGCATAATCAACTGGAGGGATCGCTCGACGATCACGCTTAGCTGCCATTTTAAAAGCAAACGAGAAAAAGGAAAACGAATCATTGAGCCAATTACGTTAGATACAACAGCACGTACATTTACTGAACGGGCGAATCAAGAATGGACTCTGTACCCTATTGCACAATACAATATACCGATAAACACGTGTTGAAATAAGACCCTAACTGTAACGTAACCCGACACGATGAAAGACATCAACCAACATGCAAACAACCGAAACAATGATCCCGATAAAGGGAATTAAAAATTTTGAGGTGCTCCCCAAAATAACCCTTTTACTCGTAGACCTCTTCGCCCATAGCTCGGGTTCTCCCCCCCACCCCCTTCCCCACCATCCTCGGAAAATATTCAGTCACTGGCAAAACAAGACCCACTCAGCTGGAACGTGAGCATTCTTGTAATAGACTGTCAAACGTGAAAGTAAAAGTTTGATGGCCAATTACGTTACGTATATAACCGTCTTTTTTACCTTTTTTGTTACCACAATTCACGTCGTGTCTTCGTACATTTAACAGTAATATGTTATAGTGCGCGTGAAACATTGACTTACAATCTACTGTTGTTTCCACGACAACTCTGTTGCTGAACTCTCCTTTTCCACATGAACTCTGAGCCCTGACTGCAAATGTATAAGTTGTTCCAGGAAAGAGATTCTCCACTTTGTATGTCAAAACGGGTCCCGAAGCGAAAATCACTCGAGAATGGTTGAAATCTTCAAAGTAACTTTTTGTTCCAAAAAATGTGATCTAAAAGGCATTGTTAGGCATATAAACCCATGTTAAAACGAAAGGAAATTTTGTTACTGCGTTTACGGTTACTTAATACGGATAACTTAATATACAGTATGATGCAAGATAAGTCTGCTAACTCTCTTTCTCTTTGGTTTTGTGTTGATGTGTGATTGGATTTGAATGTTAAAGGGAGTGATCTGTCAGTCAGATTCAATTTCAATTCATTATGTTTTTATTTCTCTAATTTTCATCCGTCTCTTGTTTTAATCAAATTTGTTGAATTTGACATTACAACTGGATTATTTTTCCTTGAAAGTGTAGACTGTAGAAAAACATTGGTAGTTGCTTTACTGGTGCACTGCTCGCCCAATTTATATTTAATTAGCAACGCCACTTCTCACAAACCATTTTCAGCAGTGGTCGAACGCACACACACTCTCTCGCAACAATACAAAAACAAAAACGAGAGAACATTAATAATATCTGCTTCTGAAATATAACTTTTAATATTTAAAAATTAAATAATACTGCATTAATATTATAACCTAACTAATCGAACAATATCTAAATAATAGATAACATGGAATCATAAAATATATACTACAGTAAAAACCTGGGAGTATTAAAGAGACTCGGATTTAGTTCATTTCTTTGCTGTTTGGTTTTCCTGGCATTCTTGTCTGCCTTCCTTTCCTCAAACTGCTCCTGGACAGTTTTTCCAAACCTCTCGCGGCAGCTTTCAAGGACTCCAGTCAATCTTTTTGCTTCACTACTAAGCATGCTTCTAGCTGCTTCAAGTGCCTTTCAATGGTGCATGGTTGGCGTATGACGGCCTCAAGGAAAGGAATAGCCCAGGGGCTGGTCTCAAGCCCTACACTCCTGGGCAAAGGAGTCCTTCACACTGCATCTATGTTTGAAAAGGTCAGCACACAGCACCACACATAAGACATTCAACCTTTTTCTTTTATTTATGCTGTTTTCTAGTGCTGGCAAAACACTGTATTAAAGTTAAACATTTTATAGTCTAAGAAACCATTGTAATGCAGAATGCTCTCTATTTTGAAAATTCACATGTGAGGCCTGTTCCACTCCTGATTGGAGTGGAAAAAAAATCCTGCAACGGATAATCACAATTAAAAAATATCATGCACCGCTTTTACATTGGGAAAAAATATCTGCCTTGTTGGTCAGTAGGAAAAATTAAATCTTTCCAAGGGGAAATCTTCCAACCCCCCCCCCCCCCCCCTCAAAAGTCAAATGGTTTGCCCCTAAGTTTTATGTTAATTTGTCAAGGTCCGAATCACGTGTTTTTCACGCATCAAATACTAGATTTTTGCCTTATTATTATTATTATTATTACTATTATTATTATTATTATTATTATTATTATTATTATTATTATTATTATTATCTAATTTTCAAGGATGATAATATATCTACTAAAAACCACACACATACTAGAACTCACTCTTAAGGATGGTGCCTCCTAATACAGTGGTATTTTTGCAAGGGTTATGACTATGGGGGGAAAGCAGATCTTAGCAAGGGTTACTGGAATCTAAAAAGAAAAATGTGGGTAGCCATACATTTTTCAGAGATAATTTAGCAACCGTAATTCTGAAAACACTTTTAAATACAAGGAATGTATGGCATTTTCTTTCCAAGTTTAAATGTGTGGCTACCCCCTCCCCCTTTTTTGGATTCTGATAGCCCTTGTTAAGATCTGCTTTTTCCACATAGTCATAAACTGTGCAGAAATACAGTTTTAGTAGTAGGCAAATTCCTTAAGAAACCCGAATATCTCGAACCAGGGGCCCGTTTCTCGAAACTCCCGATAACTTTTCGGGCCCGAAAAATATTTTAGGTGTACAATATTCGATAGATACAGCGCAGCCAACAGGCTGAATTACGTAATTATTTACAAGTCAATAAAAAAGATCTATAAGACTACGATAATATTGACAGACATAATCTAATTTTAAAAGGATAATAATAACAATGTTTCTAACCATAAATTATAAATATTGAAAAAAAAAAAAAGAACTATATACATAACCATTAAAATATATCACTATAGTACAAAGCTTTAAAAAGGTATAAAATGTAGTAGGCATCTACAACGTTGCCTGCGCCGCGCAAAACGGTATGAATGATTTGAGATACCTTTTGGTATTGATCTGAGGAAGCTGATATTTTCTAGCTGTTCTAAAATTGTAGCAGGACGTATTAGGTTCCGGTAAAAGGTGGCGAAGTTTGTGTTGACTATCTTCCTCTATTTTGCTAAACAACTTCATACACAGTTCCTCTCTCCTCGCACAAAGGGTTGTTAGCCGTGGGCTCTCTAATGCTTCATTATAGTGGAAGATGATTCTCAGGGCACGTTTTTGGATCCTCTCGATATCATCGGACAAATACTGTGGTAGGCTTGAGCAGAAAGTCTAGCAAGCGTATTCTAAGATGGACCTTATACATGTGCAATAAAACTGGATTAAAGATTTCACATCTAGATCAGCGCGCTTAAGCAGCCTTAATAAATAAAGACGCTTGGAAGCTTTTAATACTATGTTGTTAACATGCGCATTCCATTTGAGATCGTCAGTTACTTACACCTAGTATTTTTGCTGAGGCTACAAGCTCAAAAAATTGCTCATTTGCTATCAAAAGGTCTACATCACTCTTTTGCTTTGAAAAAGTTATCCTTAATTCTTTACACTTTGTGGCATTTAGCTGAAACATGTTGTTACTCGACCAATCCGCTACCTGCTGGACCATGTCCTGTAGTTTGCTGATGCCGTCCCTAGGGACAACCTCGCAGAGAGTGGTGTCGTCAGCAAATTTCCACATTCTACTGGAGATGGGACCGGCTATACTCAGGTCATTGATCATCAAAAGGAAAAGCCACGGCCCGATCTTGGTCCCCTGTGGAATCCCGGCAGGAACTTGGAGAAAGGCTGAACAACACTCCTTGTTTATTTTTACCCTTTGGGATCGACCACGTAGGAAATCTGCTATCCAATTAACAACATGAGGCTTAATCCCATAGCTGAAAAGCTTTGCAATAAGGAGATTGTGGTCGACAAGGTCGAAGGCTTTCCTGAAGTCGAGTAAAGCCACCCTAACAGTAGAACCTGTTCTGTCAATAGCAGCTAGCCAATGGTGTAACATGGATATGAGAGCGAAAGTGGTACACGATCCCGGAATGAAACCAAATTGTAGAGGGTCAATTGACTTCAGCAACACGGGCTTTAGTTCGCACTCGATGACAAAAATTCTCCAATAACTACAAAATTTTTATTGTTTTTTAAAGCTAAATTTTAATCTTTATAATTTCTTTAAGCATATCGCTAAGTTTGCGCTAATAATTGCCATTAGCTGATAAATAAATGAGCTCGAAAAAATACTTACCGGGCCCGAAAAGTTATCGGGAGTTTCGAGAAACGGGCCCCAGACCCGAGATGCGCAGAACGTATGCGCAGCAACAAAAGGAAGCACCATCCTTAACTAATCACAACATACCTCAGGCATTCATCAACAATTTTCACCAACCCAAATTGGGTTTAAAAGGATAGACAGACAGCTACTAACACCGGAATATCAAACCAAGAATCCCGTTAAATCTTTGACGAAAACCTGAGGAATTATGCATGCACTTTGATACAGTACCAAAATAAACTGAATTTAAGGACTTGTATGGAAATGTCTGTTTTACCTTTAACCAAGAAAGTTTGCCCTCAACCAGTTGGTAACTTAAATCGGGGAGCCAACATGGAGGAAGTATACTTAGCAGATGAACAGGTGTTTTGGAATAACAAAAATACAAAGAAAAGCTTAACATCTTGGCCGAAACAATTCTCATCTGACGTATCAATTGGAATGGAGAGGCTCCCAAACTCACTTGGACCAGCTGTGGTGTAGGCACGTACTTGTACTTCATAATCAGTACACAGTCTTAAATCAGAAAGAACAAGATCGTGTTTTGTTCGAGTAACATTGACATAATTATCAAGTAGGTTTAAAATTGCTCCTCTTGTTCACTGTTTTGGAAATGCAGAGGTCTTAACTTAATAAACAGTAATTTCCCCGTTGCGTTTCTCTCTTCGAAGAGGCTGCCAAGTAATGTTGTACATCGTCTGGTGTATTTTCTGTGATTTAATACCTTGTGGAGGAATACTTGGCCCTAAAAAGGAAAAAATACGTTTGGTTGATTAACAGTTGATTTATAAGCCTAGGCCAGTTCTTAATCAACAGTAAATTTGCCGGTTCTTGATAATTTTCATCATTATTATTAGCACTCTTCTGGGGGGCAATAACTTTTGACAATATGCACCGTGACATAATACAACTCCCAAAGTGATAAACGTTGTTTCCTTACTTATCAATGTTCAATTTCTCTGGTACCAAATTTTACCCTTTATGAATTTATTTCCTTTTCGTAGATTTATATATCTGTTATATATATCTTAATGCTAACATTTAAAAATATTTCTTTTTTAATATATGTTTTACGGAACAAAATGGAATGTGTAAAGCCTCCTCAAACAACTTTACAACAAACGAAACTATACCGTTGATACTGAGAGTCCACTCGTGACGTCACGGAAAAGATGGCGCAATCAAAATGGCGGCCGCTTCGAATTTTGAGCGGCTTTTATAACGTGAAAATGCGTTCGTTTCAAAATAATTATTACGGATTTGACACATTAGACATGTATTCCAAACAACTTGGGTTTACATGCCCTTTAAACCTCAACTGACACATGGCTTATATATACCCGTACTTACTATAGGTTAGAACTAGCACAGATTCAGTCGCTGCTGGTCCTGGTTTAACAGTTTCAGCCCAGAGTCGGACAATGTACTGTAGTCCACCAAAGACGTTAAACTGAAAGCTGAAGTCATCATTACTTAAGTTCTGTTGATAAGAAGCTGCTTTTCCTTCGAGGGTGTAAGAATAGACCAACGTGTACATTGTGATGATGCCATTTGCATTATTAGGCTTCATCCATTTAACTACAACTTGTGGTCTTGAATTCCCAGTTGGACCTTTTACTGTTAACTGAAGGTTCTTTGGTGCACTGAGAGCTGAAACAGTAATACTTAGTTAGGGAACTAGCTAAGCATAGACGTTCTTCAGCCACGGATCGCAACCGGAAGTTGATTGTGATGCCAACACGTCCATAACGGAAAGTCACCAGGCCGTAATGAGAGTGAACCTTTAGCGTGAAGGAGCAAAAATAAGGCTGCAAAAGAAACGTTCATCTTCCGGTTGAGGTCCGTGGCTCAAGAATGTCTGTGTTTCAGTACAGGAGGACGATCCATCCTAATATAAAGCAGAATCGAAAGATCGAATGATAAATTGCTTGGTTAAGCATTTCAAAGGGAACTATCAAACTAAACGTGAGGTAATGTACAAAGTGACTCATCATAGCGTAGAATGCCTATTGTTCTCGGGACATTTACTTACAGTTGGAAAAAGTGCGTAGGTCTGTCATGACGCTTGTCAATGTTCATAGATGCTTCGAACGAGCTGTTTTCATTGGTTGCTATGAACGCGCGACAACACTCATTAGCTCATGATGAGGCGGTAAACTAAACAATGAACTCAGCGCCTATTGTTTCTTTCTTTGTTTCAATGAACTCAACGCGCTTTTGTTATTTGAATATCAATATAACTCACCGCACGAGTGTTTTTTGGTTCGTTTCGCAAAAGTCAAACATCCACGCATTAACTCATTTTCGCTTTAAGGTTTCGTTGTGTCGAATGTGAACTTGTAACATTGGAAACAAAGCTCATTTCATTGATCTTCATTGTATCTGCATTCTGCCCTATGTTACGTACAAGATTATTCACAAAACTCGCGCCAAGCAGGAATGTCCAAATGGATCTTTCATATTCGTATACATCTAATTGAAAAACCATTGTCGTGTGAAAAGAATATACCATGAACGATACAATCCAATAGTTTTCTAGGAAGTAGGGAAACTTGCGTCTATTCTTTTCTTTTTACACTTGCTTCCATAGCCACGGATCTTTTTGCTTGCTTCTTTTTATACTTGTACTATTCTATTCTTTTTATACCTTAATTTTAATAAGGATAGTTTCTCTCTTTCTTTTTACACTGATGTAGACAGTTTTTTTTAAGAGTTTTAGTATTTAGCAAAATTTTAAACATCTGTAAAGCGCTGTTGAGCCACCGGGGGAAACAGCGCTAGATAAATGTACTATTATTATTATTATTATTATTATTATTATTATTATTATTATTATTATTATTATTATTATCATTATTATTCTCAGGCATTACGGAGATAGCATTAACACAGTACACCCAAATCTATTCCAAAACCTTCTTAGGAATGAAAATATCTTGAATATCAATACCGTAAACTGCCGCTTATAAGCCCCCCGGTTATAGGCCCATCTACCTGTAAACAAAAAAAATAAATCCGGATATAAGCACCCCTCTACTTTTCCTTATTTCCTTAATAACGCTGCTGTGGCTCATTTCGAAACGTTTTTTTAATTCCGCTTATAAGCCCCCCCCGGATATAAGCCCCTCCGTTTATACGCCCACCCAAAACCCCTTACGAAGTTGTATAAGCCCAGGGCTTATAAGTGGCAGTTTACGGTATATGACAGTACATGGAACGGAGTAGCAAGATTGTCGTTGCTGTCCTTCCAGAATTCCATGGTGTTGCATCGTTCCTGGTTTATGCTTTGCAGTCGAAAACGTTTTATCAATCAGGTGTTTTCAGCTTCTAACATTAAAAACATTTCTTCTAGATAATGATGCTACCAGAAACATCGACTTCGACTCGCGTTTATTTTGATATTTTATTTAATACAGAAAAACAAACCATCTTGCTTCGTCCGAACTCGCCATTCAGCACTCCAAGGTCCATCGAGGTCGCCATTGATTACTTTAATTCGAAATATATAATCTGTCCGTTTCTTCAGGTTCACCAGCGTGTAACTTGTTGAAGAGCCAAGTAGTAATAATGGAGTTCGACAAATACCACCTCATTCCTACACCCGTATTTTCCTCTTTTAAGCCACTCAGCGTACAAATCGAAGGAAAATCAGTTAACAAAGCGAAGCATAACCGGACACGAACAAATATTAACCGAGCCGGCGCACAAACGATTAAATATTCAGAGATAACCCACGCTAGACTGAAAAAAAATATTTCCAATCCGATTAGAGATTTGTGTATCTTTGGTATATAAATCCAATTTCAGTTCGATGGGTGCCGCAAGATTCAACAACAATGCAAGCAACTGTCAGGTTACCGAAGCCATACAAAGCCTACCGCCAAGACTATACCAAGACTATACCTATTTAGGGACTCGCATCTCTTCTTCAGGAAATTTTACACTCTCACTTGAACATCTACGACAAAAAGCTCTTCATGCTTTCTTTAGTCTAAGACGGCACACAGATTTCAATAAACTTAAACCTTCAATAGCATGCAAAATTTTCGACTCAAAAATCCTACCAATCTTAACCTACAACAGTGAAGTTTGGGGTGCCTTTGTGAAATCAGACTTTAAGTCGTGGGACCTTTCCCCAATTGAGAAAACTCACTTGCAGTTTTGTAAACGATACTTAGAAGTACATAACAAGGCATCCAATATTGCATGCAGAGCCGAACTTGGTAAATTCCCTCTGATCATTGATATAAATAAGAAGATACTAAGTTATCTAAATTACTTACACCAAAAGGATGAAAACTCTATAGTCAGACAAACCTTAAAAATATCGATTGATCTTTATGATAACGGAAAAAATAGTTTCTACTCTAGTGTCATGAAAATAAATGAATACTATAATTTCAATCACTTAAACTATAGTTCATTAAATGATTGTAAAATTAAACAGTCTATTAATATCATGAAACAGAAGTATATTTCACATTGGAATCAGACCCTACAAAACTCGCAAAAACTTTATATAACACTATTAAAAATAATTATAGCCCTTCTACCTACTTAGATTTAACAAGGAAGAACCCTTTAAGGAAAACATTAGTAAAACTGAGAATAAGCTGTCACAAACTTAGGATCGAAACAGGTAGATACGACAATATACCTGGTAATGAAAGAATATGCAACTTCTGCAATTGCAACAAAATTGAAGATGAAACTCATTTTTTGTTAGATTGCCCAGCTTATTCTCAGGTACGCGGCATATTCTTTTCTAAAATAGAATCCAAACTTCCATTGCTACGACTACTACCACGCGAAACTCTATTATCACATCTTATGAATTCCACTGACTACTTTGTAAACATTAAGCTAATCTCATTTATCTCGGCATGCTTTGAATTGAGAGACAATCTCGTTACAATGATCACCACTTCGAACAGTTAAATGAACAATTATTGTTAGTAATTGTTTCATATATTATATATAATATTTTTTTTCTTCTTTGTTATGTTATGTTATTTTCTACTTTACTAATTATCTTAGTTAATGAAATAATATGTAATTAAATTTAAGTAGCTTTTGCAATACTACCAAATTTCTATGTAGTCATGCAAATAAAGCTTGTTGTTGTTGTTGTTGTTGTTGAGTTACGTGAGATAATTTACAAACATTTCCTCACCATTAAACTGAGAGAGCGAGAGGCTTTGGGTTGGGACCTGGTTCACGATGAGCTTTCAATACAATCTTTCTGTCCTGAAAGGCAGCGGCTTGTGCATATCCTGGTGTGTATAGCCTATATGCACTGTTGTCGGGGAGGGTGTTGTTACCCTTGTTATAAACAAGAAGAAATCTTTCATGAACTAACCGAACTATCCATCTCTGTCCCGCTCTGTGATATAACCCTATTCAAATACTGCACTGATATATTGGCAGAAGAAGTAGAAAAGTCTTGACCGCATTTCCCAAGTTGTGTTTACGGCGCGTGACTTCGCGGTCCAGTGAAGCCGTAATCAATATACACAGACATGATTACATTAGATCAAAATCAAAATATTCATTGTCCTTAGACTCGGTTCTTTTGAGACCTCTTTGGTAGACAAATTGAGAAGAATTGTCTTCCAGCAGGTCTTCAGCAAGGCGTTTAGGGGCCCACACACGAAAGTCATCTCCATTCTTTGTTTCTAAACTTAAAATAGCTGAATCCCCAAATTTACCTCTCCGGTGTGCAACTTTTTTAATTTTGTACACAGCGTCTGGAACATCTCGCCATTTTAAAATTTCTTTTCTTTGAAAGCTTTCCTCTGTTGGCCAGTCTTGTGAGATCGCTTGTTGATCTGTACAGAAATCCATAGTAAGATACATTGAAGATGCATTCGTTTAATAGCGTGTACTTTTCTGCTCGAGGTGAAATTCTGTGAAGCGGAACCGTTGCGTGTCATTTTTCACAGAAAGAGACAGGAAGTCTATATTTCTCGTTCCCAGACCTTTGACGAGCAGTAAAAAACATGGCGGGTGACTTGCAATTTAGTGTTTGGGCTGAAAAAAACGAACCAGACAGAATTTACCCAAAAAAATACGCTCAGTTAACGCGCTGTAAGATTTTTTGCCACCACAGAAGATGTCGAAGTAATGTGAAGAGTAAAAAACGAGAAATAACAAGATTTGATCCCAACATTCGATCGATCGTAAGATGTGTTATTCCTTGAACAAGGGACTCAATCGAACCCGTTTAAGTATTGTCTGCTTCTTCCATGGCTTCAAAGACTTGATATGTTATCTGTCTAACCTCTTTCTGCCAAACGGGTGTAGAAAGTTCCATGAAAATAAAGCAAATCGCGTGGAAAAGCACAAGCATTTTTGGCTTCAGAAGCTGTTGGCTATAATTTAAGTCTCTAATTATGCTGACATCATCCCGCTGCCCAAAAGCGCATGCGTAAACATCCAATTATTGCGACATTTAGGTGAAGGACAGAAAAAGGGTACCATAAGAAATAGAAGAAGAAAAGTGTGTGTAATATATAATGAAAGTGATAAATATATATTAGTTCACCCACTTGTGAAGCCTTAATGGGGTGATAGTTGGCCACTATCTGAACCATGTTTGAGGGCTTGTGCAGGCGGTGAATTACGAGGTATAGGGGAACTCCTTCCAGTGGGAGAGTACCCTACGGGTGAGCCCGCCTCGGCCCTACTGGTAACAGGCGTGCTCAGAAATCCCTCGGGATTTCAAATCTCGCTCCCAGAGGTAAAATGTGGAATTGACAACCGCCTTGTCAGCGGTGAAATCCTCACTTCGGTGAGGTGAAAGTCCTAGCCGAGGCTAGGCAAGAACAGCCACCGAGCACCCCCCGACAAGGGTTTTGTCATTTCTTGTGACCTATCATGCAATGTCACGCGTGACTGTCACGTTCGCCGTCACGCAATGTCACGCCTCTTGTCACATAAGGTCACCTGTGACTATCACGCATTTTTCGTTTTTTATAAGAAAAAGGGTTTCATTTTCAACTTTATGAGGAAAAAATCGTTTTATGAGACCACATCTAGTCCTGAAGTGGGGTAGCCATCTTTGTCACGAGTTGGTAACAATATTTTTGAACCACACTCACGAGCAATAAATCTTATTTGTTTAATTTCAGGGGGTGTGAGAAGCTCAACTAGTTGATAACAAATAGCTTGCAAGACTGCAATCATTTTTTTTCTGCGTATATTATTCTTCGAAGATTTTACAACGGAGCGATGGTTCTTCATATTTTTTACAAGTAGACGGCGGAATCTCCATGCAATGGTCAATGATGAAATTATCTATTATTTTCAATTGATCAAGGAAAACTTGTTTGTCAAACGTTTCACCTCTGAGGTAGAAGCGAATCTCATCAAGGACTTTTTGGTATTCGATCCGGGCAAAATTTGCTTGTTCTGTCTTTTTATCGTATTTCTTTAGGCTAGCGACTGCTTTTAAAATAAGACCAACACCAGTTAAAGTTGCCATGACAACAGGGTTCAATGTAATTCCGCCGGCAACTGTAGCGCTGGTTGAATTGTAGGTGATTGATTGAGTTAAATGAAAACTGTGTTTTATTTTTAAGGAAATAGGGGTATATTCACTTTTGAGTTTGAAATAGAACAGTTTTATTTTTAATATGTGGCTATAATTTGGAATGGTTATTTTGTCACAACCATTCAATAAAAATGTGTTTCCATCGTTCGTATTCAAAATCCCATTTATGTAATGAACGGAACCACGTAAACGATGCCCGTTTAAAGACAGGTCTGTTTGCATTACCATTTGTCCATTTTCAATAACAAAAGCAGTGTCATAGACACTTGGATCAACGTTTGAAACGGTTTCTTTAACACCATAAACAATTAGATGTCCAATTTTTATGAATGATGAATCACGGACCGTGCCGTGCAGGTCGAGGAATATGTTTTGCGGGGGTGAGCTACCCCATCTGTGAAAGTGGATAACTGTTTTGGTTGTATGATTAGAAATTGAAATCGTCGTGGCTTGTGGTGTTACACTCACCTCATTCATTTCTGGTGGAAACCATTCCACAACCATCGTGTAGTAACCGACCGGAAGTGGATGGAGGTTAAAACCGAGTGCGTGACCGGTACTGGTTTGGTGAGTCTTTTTCAAACAGGAGTTTGAGAGTGTAAGCTTTTTTATTTATTTCATGTGGAGATTCGGGAAAATCGTTGATGCCCAAAACATTGATGTTGTTTTCACTCGACGATTCATCAGTGTCTTCCATCAAGTATCTGAAGGCGTCCTTTTTATTTGTCATGAATTGTTTGACTGACAAGATCTGACATAGATGTTATTTTACTTTGTATGAAATCAACATTAACTGCAGATTTCGGATTTTTGCCATCGGTGTGAAAGTTGACAATTGTATTATTATTTAAGTTTAAGTCTCCAGTCATACTGTTAGTGCCATCAAATTTGAGAAACTTTTTTGTGTCATGTCATCAATTTTGTAGTTAACAAACTCGACACATGTGGCGTCTCTTGGGTTTGATGGAAGATCAAGATTGATAATCGAATTATTTTTCATAGCAATATCGGCTGCTTTCTCCAGTTTTTTTACAAGCTGATTATCGACATACTTTTTGTCTTTGGCTTGATCTACCTGTTGTAGGTCTTTTACGTTGTAGAGTGTATTATTATTCATATCAATGTTTGCTTCCATTTTCCCACCTTCCTTTTTTGAAAGAAAGATATTTCTCGTGTCCTGATAGTTTATTACCTTTGACAGATCACCGTGGATAGGATAAGGATTGCTTTTTAACCGCAAAATATCGTACTTATTTTGCATGTCAATATCAGCAGAACCGCTGGCACTACCCTCAGGCCCAGGATCACCTTTGTCGCCTTTTTGACCCTGCGGTCCATTTTGCCCTTGGGGTCCCTGTGGACCGGCCTCCCCTCGAGGACCCTTCTCCCCTCGGGGACCAATCGGACCTTGTGTCCCTTGGGGCCTATATCACCCCTCGGCCTAGGAGGACCTACCGTTTCACTTGTTGTTTGGCTTGTTTCACCTATTTGGCTGTTAATGTACCCCATTATATATCTTCGTCAAAATTTTTCTTCATTATTTTTTGGGGCTTGTCAAAGTAAAAGAAAGAATATTTTTTATCGGGGGTGCGATCTAACGTGGTATGATCAACACCTATCTCGTCCCACAATCCGCTTGTTTTCACGTGGAAGAAATCTGAAAATACAAAAATGGCTGCAGTTATCCCGGATGTTTTTCGACACCTTGTAGAAGGTTTGAGTGAGGTAAATAACGCAGCAGTTTCTGTGCCGCCCGTTGATAAAATAATTAATGATGCTGTTTTGGTTGCTTTCACAAACAAGATCATCAAAGACAACAATTTTTTGGTTGTCCACCGGAAGCTCTTCGAGTGGAATGATTTCATCACCGGGAGCCTCGATGACCTCGTAACCAACCTTGGGGTTGACTCGTTCAGCAAAGTCCTGCAAAAGAGCCTGGTATTTGTTCTGGTGCAGGTTTTTTGAAAAGAGGTAAATTTTATCAAACTCTAACAACTCATAAAGCATATGCAGTAATATGTTTGTTTTGCCAGAATTACTGGGTCCACAAATCAGCATCCGGAAAACATCGGCTGGCATGCATGCAAGGGTGGCCTTGCTTGTAGCTACTTTTGGAAAAAGCGGGGTCGTAATTTGGAATCTTCATTTTTTTTTGTATCTCTATATAATCACACTGAAAATGTCATTACAAAAGTGGCATCAGTTGGTTGAAGAAAAGTCGGCGTTCGATCAACAAACACAAGACACAAGACATTCACCAAAAATTCAGAAAAAACAAAATTAACAAAGAGTTTGGTCAGCTTTCAGGGGAGGAGCTTTTTAAACCTATTACAAAAAGGCTTGATGAAAAGAGCAGCACCACAACGCAAGAGGAGGAGGAAAGTCCCGAGTATGCAATGGATGAATTTGACAGAACCAACCCGTTTGGTGATGAATTCAGACCTGATGCCCCAACACCAGAACTAACACCACCACCATCACCATCACCAGAACCAACATCACCACCCCCATATGAAGATGTTGACGGTGATGATTTTCCACCCCCACCCCCACCGCCGATGGAAGAAAAATCCAAACGAAAAGAGTGGGGGATGCCGGGACCGGTTGAGCCTGAATATCACCATGAATCAACCCTGTTGCAAACGGTCAATCAGCTGATCACGAAATACGGAGATGACCCCAATTACATAGTAAAAAGTAAAAAATCTCCACTACATGGCTATTCCGTGGAGGAGCTTAAAAAAATAAGAGATGGGATCTATAAAAAAAGAAGGGCAACCCAACCTCTATCGAAACAGCTGCAGCAGGGGAAGCAGAGTCTGAAGTCTACACCCCCAAGCAAAAGTAAAGAATCTCCTCCAACCTCCCTGGAAAAAGCTGTTATGAGCCGAAGACCTTTTGTTGAGCCTTCAGACGATGAAGAGGACTTTTCTGAACAGGATTGGGAAACCGTAGGAAGTGGCTTTGCCACTGCTGACAAATTGATCGACCAACTTCATTTGTGCTTAGGATCGATCAAAGCAGGAAACAGTTCAATAAAACTAAAAAATCGGGTATTTTCTCTGCTTGATTCACTTGTTGGTCTCGGCGCAATCGACGAAAAGCAAAAGAAAAAAATTGCTCATAATTATAGAGACCAATAATGTCGTTGAATCTTTTGCTTGACTCGAGCCTCGCAAAACAACAAAGAACCGGGGGGCGCCAGGTTTCACATGATTTCACAATAAACTTTCAACCTCCGATCCACTTGGGTTCAGGAAACTATAAAGCCGCGCTAAACAAACTTATCACAATGAGCTACTCATGGTACGACATCGATGACACTTTTGACAACAACAAAATTCGCTGTAGAAAGAAGTCTGAAGAGTGGCAGACCTTGACATTCCCGAATGGAATGTATGATTACAAAGACATCAACAGTTTTCTTCAGACCCAAACCGGTAAAGTGAAACCGGAAGACAAAGACAGTGATTTCATTTTCACTCTGTATTTCGATATGACAATTTTCCGGGTTGTCATTTTGAGCATGAAAATTATGAGCTTGACCTTTCTCAAGGAGCTTTCGCTGAATTGCTTGGTTATGAGAAAAAGATCTTGACGGGAAAAAAAGAATTTTGTTGGACCAATGGTCCCGAATATCACAAGAAGCGTTGATTGGGTGTTTCTCCACTGAGATCTGATCAGCCGGTGAGCAAACGATGTTCCAAGCGATGTGTTATACAGTTTCTCAACAACAGGGCTTCAGGTTAGCTATCCATTTCAAAAAGAGCCGTATCGGCTTGAGTGGCATCCTGTGAATAAAAGCGAGATTAATGCAATAAGGATTTGGGTGACAGACGGAAGAAACAATCTCCTGGATCTCAACGGGATAGACGTTGCGGTTAGCATAATGATTGAAAAAGAGTAAGGATTTTGTTGGCATAAATATACAACCACGAATCACCCGAGCGAGTGGGCAAGACTTTTTGACGAAAACGCCGGAAGGTATCGATATAAACACAAGGGGTCGGGTGTGATCCGTGACACCCTTATGGCCATCGGCAAAGCATTTAAAGGCACTGTAAAGAACGTGGCAAAGACAGCCGCCGAAAAAGCCACAAAAACAATCGCTGAAAAAGCGGGGCAGAAAGTTGGTGAACTTGCTGTCGAAAAAGGTTCAAAACAAACACGAAAACTACTGCAAGAGCGAAAGCAAAAACTGGTGTCGCAGGATGCAAAAAAGAAACTTGCAAACATTTTGCAAAACCGAGTGCCCAAAAAATCAGATGGCGCCCTTGTGAAATTAAATCGAATTCTGGCAAACGAAATTTAATCGCAGAAATTCTTTCTCTTAATATAAACGATTGTTCACATGTTCAGAACTCAACCATACCTCGAGAAGACTACATACGTCCAAGTGAATTTGGACACCCCGCTCACCTTCCCAGGGAATAACCAAACTCAAAACAAGTCGGGTCACAAATTTACCGTAAGAGACCAGGACAATTTTTATAACTGGTACAACGCTTATTTCCGCGTCGATTTTAAATTTGAAGCTGTAGCAAACGGAGCCAACATTGGCGCTGACACTGAATCGGCTCCGATCAACGGTTCTTTCTCGTTGATCAAGAGTTTGAATCTTAAATCAGCGGGGAAACCTCTGTGCGAGGCGAACGATATCCACAAGGTTATTTTCATCAAAAACTTGCTTGACTTTTCGGACGATTCTTCGAGAAGCGTGGCTAAAAACCAATTTTGGTATCTTGATTCTGACGCCACCACAGTGACTGATGGCAATGCGACGAACGTTGGAATGCGGGCAAGGGCGCTTCTATCACATGAAGGCGAGACAGTTCAAACCATTATCCCTTTGAACCGATACTCCTTCTTCGAAGGTCTTTCCGACAGGCTGCTGCCACCGATGCAACTTGAGTTTGAAATTGTTCTGCAAGACGACAGAGAAATGATTTTCCAAAACGATGGAACAGCTCGAAGGATTGTTGTCTGTAAATTGGAGTTGTGGGTCCCACAATTACAGTTAACTGGTAAAGGGCAGGCCCTGGCCAATGAAAATTTCTTGCAGCCAACCCAATGGAAATACTTGAAAGAAGTTTTGCATCTGAGCAGCTCCCGAAGGGATGCGAATGGTACGTGGTTGATTACACCTGGGGTAAAAAACCCCAAGCATGTCTTTGTATTCCTTCAACAAACTCGGAAACAAAATGCTTACACGCAAAACCCTTACCTTTACCCTTACCCTTACCTTACCTTAGCCACTTGCCGCCTTCAGTACGGCACAAGCTTTTACCCTGAGCTTGATTACGACCATGACTTTAAAATAAGAATTTTGAATGATTTAATCAATTTCAGATACAGAAAGAACGACTACAACACCAGCGTTCAGCTGCAGCTCGCCAACTTTCAGACGTTATACCCAATTATCTACTTTGATCTACGAAATACCAAAGAAAGTGTGACAGGCGACCCCAAAAAGCTCGAATCCCATTACAGACTGAACGAAGCCGCTAACGCTCAAGATTACACAATCTTCGCCGTGGTTTTGAATGAAGAAGAATTTGTGCTGAAGCAAATTGGCAATGAGCTTGTCGCCGTCTAGACAAATAAAAAAATTCTGAATATAATATACACGCACGATGAGCACAACTTATCATCCATATAAAATCGCACTGACTGATGGTCAGAAAAAGAAACTTCAAAAAGCTTATGTTTCGAAGACAGCTGTTACTCTGAGAGTTAAACCAGGCCAAATTGGGCGCGGTGACGAACTCCTGCTCACTGCTACTCAAATCTCGCGACTGAAGAAAACCGCAGCAGCAGGGAAAGGGGTTGAGCTAAAATGAAGCCAGACCCAGATTCAAAATACTGCGCAGCGTGGTGGAAATTTGTTTTCTGCTGTGCTAGGTTTGGCACGACCTTTGATAAAGCCAGCCCTTGGGGCATTAGCAAGTGCAGGTTTGAGTTTCGGCGCTGAAAAGGTGCTGAAAAAGATATTCGGAAAGGGTTTTGGGCCGAAGGAAATTGAGCTTTATAAACTTGTCCAGCAAATGACTCCTACTCAGAAACAGACGGCGGAACAATATCTTGTTGGAAAAGGTTTTGTAATAGGAGGCGCCGCACAGTACGGCGGCTTCCTTGGCATGTTAGCGTCTATCGGAGTACCTTTGGCTATCAGTTTTAGTCAAAAAATACTCGGAAAAGGCCTGCAAACTCAACCACCACGCCCACGACCACGACGATCACCCCTACCCCCACCTCCAAAGGGAGGAGGAATGCAAATGCGACCCCCACCTTTCTTTGGAACTTGGGATGATTATTTGAAAAAAATAATAAAGTTTAAAGATACACCTCTATCCAACATAGACCTCAGAAAATGGTGCGATTATTTGCGCATCCCCATAAGAGGTATTTTTAGCAGAAACGAAACAAAACCCCTGTTCCATTCCCATGCATTATCAACTTGGATGATTTTGGAAGTTTGGGAACTCATTGGGTGTGTTGTTGGCATGCCAAAAATAGCACGTACGAGTATTTTGATTCATTTGGGCTTCCGCCACCTTTGGAATGGGAAAAAGAAATGTCAATGCACGGAATCAAACATTTTTTCAGAAATGATAACCAAATTCAAGGGGAACAAAGTGTGAGATGTGGTTACTACTGCCTTCTCTTTTTAAACGAAAGAAACAAAGGCATCAGTTTCGTCGATATTTTGAAAATGTTCACTGATGATGTCCTTCAAAACGAACACATCGTAAAGAATTATTTTTCATAAGATATATATAATGGAAGTGTACTGTGTGAAAGAAAAGCAGCACACCCCCAATGTGAAAGGAAGTGAAAAGGTTGTAATCACAAAGAAAAATCGAAAACTCTTAAAGGTAAAATGCGCTAGTTGCGGAATAACAAAAACACGTTTCATGCCGGGAAACTAGGTGAGCCCTCCCGCGCGGAGGGCGGTAGTGTGCTTGGCAACATTGCCATGACGGTGGGTGATCTTGCCATTGAAAAAGGGATCCCATTTCTTGGCTGGACGTTATTATGCGTCTGAAGCTTTGCGAAACCCCAATCTGCAAAAGAAAGCAATAAACTATACGCTTGACAAAGCCCGCCCAGTTTTTCAAAAAGTTGGCAGTGAAATGCTCGATCAAATTTCAACCAAAGTTCGGCCAAACAGACGCCACAAAACGGACAGACCGGATTTAGATGGGGCTGGGTTTGACATCCATTCAGCGATAGGAAAACTTCCCAAACCAAAACGGGGTTGGACATTACCGGGGCATAATTATACCGGGCCATATAATCCCCTTGAACAGCAGGTGAACTACGATCCAGAAACGGGTCAGATTCGGGAAATATATCAACCACCAACAGGGGCAATAGACGCAATCGCAATGCAACATGACGTGGACTATGGTGTTTGTTCGAACCGAAGCAAAAAATACGGTGAAAATGAAAAAAATTGCAAACACAAAGCGGACAAAAAAATGGTGAAGGCTCTTGACGCAGTTCCGTTGAAACAAAGGCAGTGGGGTCATGCGGCTGCGAGGAACACAATTAATTTGGAACAAAAGTTGGGGTTGGGCTTGAAGTAGTGCTCCATCACTTTTCAAACTCCTGTTTTGCGCGCCGCCTGCTTGCAAAGGGTTTAGGAAGGTGATGAGAAATAGATTCCATAATTTCGTTTTTGTGAGGCCAGCATTCAGAAGGTACCATTTCAAAATAATTGTGCAGAAAACAGGGGTAGTTCACTGACTTGCCGGTTATCTCCTGAAATTGAGCAATAACCTTACCCAGAAAAGCGACCTCGCTGAAAGAAAACATTTTGTCAATGTTCCATTTCCGAAAAACATTTTTTAAATGAACATTAGTCGTAGGAGGCGCAGTGGAACTTCTTCCCCGATTTTCTTCTTGGAACTGTTCATCATCGTCACATTCAAACACTCTACCACACTTTGGACATTCACGACAGATATTCATTCACCACATAAACTATTTGCTCCTTGCATGAAGGACAACGATTAATCCTATTTGCTAATAGGCATAAGTGTAATTCATTTCTTTTTTGCAATATTTCTTGCATCATTTTTGACGAGATTTTCACACCTTGCAAACAACTAAATGGGTCGTCCATTTTTTTATTGTATGGTATACGATGAGCGCACGCATTTTCAATAGGTTGTCAAAAATTTATTACAGCCCGCAAGGGTATTGGAAAGGGTTTACAGGGATTAAGAAATTAGCCCAGGCAGCGAAAGTCTCGGAAGATGTGGCTCAAAACTGGTTGATGAAGCAAGCTCTTTGGCAGGTTTATTTACCAGCCCCACGGTACATTCCAAGACCGAAATTTGATGTTCTGTTCCAAACAAAGTTCACCAAGCCGATCCTCTGTATCTCCCACACGATCGCCCACCACGCTCCCTAAAACTTTTAAATATGCCCTCACAGTGGTAGATGTGGCCTCTCGATACAAAGAGGCCGAACCGTTGACCACAAAAGAGGCTAAAGGAGTTGCAGCTGCTCTGGAATGGATTTATAGTCGTGGTCTTTTGAAGTGGCCGAAACTGCTTCAGGTCGATCCTGGTCGTGAGTTTATGGGCGCTGTGAATCAACTGCTTTCGAAACATAATGTCGAGGTTAGACGCAGCCGTGTGGATATTCACCGTGATCAAGCTATCGTTGAAAGATTCAACCGCACCCTGGCTGAACGACTGTTTGGACACAGTCTCTGAGCATTAAAGCAACTGAAGAAGGAAACCACTCAGATTTCCGAAACCGGTCTTGCTATTTTGATAAGCATTTTTTTTATCAAGACTAAAAAGATGGCCACTCCTGACATCGACAAAGTCGCAGCCATACTTGTAGAAATAGGATACAGCCAGGCATCACCGCCAATCTCTCCAATCAAGTCCCCAGCCAAGTGGACTACTTCAGATTCAGAGGAAGACTTCCCATCCTCTCAGCAGCCACCTGCCCCCAAACGTCAAAAGACTGAAGAGGGTTTCAGAACGCTGAGGAACAAGATTGCTTCCCTTGAAACCAGACGCGTCAAAAGTCTGAAATCTCTGTCTGTTCTAAAAGAACACGTCAGCAAACGCTCCTGTCCGATCGGTCTCCAGTTCCGTCCCAGGCCACACGTTAGACCAGACCCGGAGTTCACAGCTGCCATGAACAAGATCTGCCAAACCGCAGAACAGGACCTCCTTAAGCTCCTTATCAGACAGCAGGAGAAAAACGCCAGCGCAGATTCGGAGACCATATCCAGTCTCAAAGTCCAGCTCGCTGCCCTGTTTCCTGACCAAAACAAACGTGAGCAAGCAGAAAAGAGACTCCAGTCCGCCACCAGCAGATCAGTCAACAGGAACACAGCCAGACAGAAATCTGCCAGCCGCAGACAGAAGCCGAATGATGAACTTTGCAACCTGAAAGTGAAACTTGATGAACTTACGACTCTAATGAATGTATTTTCCAAACGAGAAAATAAAACAAGAGTGCCTCTTTTACTGACTCTGCACGCGCCACCCCTGCGCGACTCATTAGCAAAAGCAAAAAGCGACAACTAAAACGCAAAGCCCACAAGATTCAGTACACACCAAATAATGATAGATACATAAAGAATCTATTAAATATCGCTCTTACTGACAACGATAAAGCTTTGCTATCTAAAGGCCTCAAATATATTCCTACCCCTCCCAAACCGGCCTCAAATAAAGTCTAGTAAGAGACTTAAATCAATTTACTCGCTCTATGCGTTTAAAATATCTTTGCTAATTCAAAGAGCAAACCTCACCCGTTCCATGTCAATTCTAGTTGGCAGCCACCACCACAACCCTCAGTGGCACTAGAAAGTTATCTGGAACGCACTAAACATGAGATTGCTTCAGTTGTCTTTTCCGATACTAAAGACAACCTTACAGCAAGGCAGAGACAAACGCTCAAAACGCTTCGGGCGAACAAACGAGTCAACCTTAAACGAGCCGACAAGGGGACGACCACTGTTGTCATGGATACTTTTAACAAACTCAAAGAAAGTAACGAACAAGTTTCTAATGAGAAATTTTATATCCCTCTCTCTGAACCTATAGTATCCTCCACGACAACCAAAGTCAAAGCTATTGTCAACACACTTCTCAAAGAGAAACACATTAATGCTATGACTCACAAGTGGTTAAACCAAGGCCAAAACCCGCCTAGAATACCGGAATTCTACACGCTGACCAAAATACACAAGCCTGTACCAGTCGGTAGACCTATCGTTTCCGGCAGTGGCGGCCCAACAGAACGTATATCAAGTTTTGTTGACTCGCTTTTACAACCTATTGCTAAGAAACAGGAGTCGTACATCAAAGACACTACACACATTATCAACTTCATTGAAAACACGAAAATTCCGGACAAAGCAATTCTTGCTACACTTGATGTATGCTCACTTTACACTAATATCCCTCAAGAAGAAGGGATCAAAGTTATTTGCCAATACTATGAAGAGCATTATCAGTCTAAACCACCCATCCCTACTTCAACTCTTGGGGAACTCATGAGACTGATCATTAAAGAAAACTCCTTCCAATTCAATGGCAAACACTATTTGCAGACACACGGAATAGCAATGGGTACTAAAATGGCAGTAGCCTTCGCAGTCATTTTTATGGCTCACATTGAAAAACAGCTACTCGCCGCAAGCCCTTTCAAACCTACTCTCTGGAAACGTTTTATAGATGACATTTTCTCAGTGTGGACTATTAGCGAACAAGAAATCAACGATTTCGTTAGCTTCGCAAACAATTTCCACCCAACCATCACATTTACTTGTGAAATGTCATCTGAGCTATTGTTTTCCTCGACACTGAAGTTTTTAAAGGACCCCGTTTCGCCATCAGCAAAACACTTGATGTCCAAACACATTTTAAGCCCACAGAAACTTTCCAATATACGCATTTCTCCTCATGTCACCCTCTCAGCGTTAAGAAGGAGAAACATTACGTCTGTTGATAACTAACTCAGTCAAAGAAAACTTCGAGTCAATGAAACGAGATTTTCAATCCCGTTTACTCGATCGAGGCTATCCTCTAGAATTCATTGAATCTATTTTGACTGACATCGATTTCTCATCAAGGAAAGCGGCTTTACAAACTAAACCTAAGACATCTAAAAACCTTTTACCTTTTGTCACCACATACAACCTGGCTACGCCAAATCTTAAAAAGATTCTAATGAAACACTGGAACCTCATTACAGACAATCCTAAACTTGCCACAACATTTCCTAACACTCCTATTGTCGCTTACAAGAAGGAGA
Source organism: Siderastrea siderea (assembly GCA_964030785.1). Taxonomy (NCBI): domain Eukaryota; kingdom Metazoa; phylum Cnidaria; class Anthozoa; order Scleractinia; family Rhizangiidae; genus Siderastrea; species Siderastrea siderea. Next base: position 27,687 of record CAXIQD010000192.1, on the reverse strand, counting down.
AATCGCTCAAAGACTTTCTAGTCAGAGCTAAAATTCCTTCCATCGAGTAAAAACAACAATAAGGGAGTTATATACGGTAAGGAGGGTGACAATATTACAATCAAAGTTATTTATAATTCTCTATGATTAACACATACTAATTTTAAAATACGAACACATCATCACGTACTCATAATTTCATGAGTTTAACGGAACCGAATAGATGAGTTGTGTAGAGTTTGTACAGGAATCTTTAAGGTGGTGGGTTCAAAACCCATTGACTAAGATCCTGAAATGTGAAGGCCCTGATTACAATTAAAAGCGGATCCGCTGTTTGATTTGTCAAAATCAACCAGCGGCTCCGTTTGGACGGTGCTTATTCCTTTGTCTCTTATTGTCTTAACTGGCCTCACTCCCATGTTCAATATTGTATTTCCATCTCTACTACAGAAAGAAATATTTGCGCACCAGCATGGCATTACCCTCTTGATAGAAGAGGCAAGTGAGAGGGGAGGAGGGTATGGATACCACCTTTACACCATAGTGGGGGATACGAGTTACCTTGTACATCTGCAGGTTAAATTGTGACTCAAAGAAATTTTCGCGGGAGCTTAATTTGGCGGATTTTGATTTCAGAGTTTACCACAGGGGACAAATTTTTGTGGGTTTCTCGCAAGTTTCTCTCGCTATTTGACGTACGTAACTTGTATAGAGCAACAAGAGATGTAACAAAAAACAAACCACAGAATCGACTGGGACTCTGCTGAATGCGTTACCTACAGTGCGGAATACTATCAACGAATCACTCTGGAAAGCTAAAGCGTTAAATAAGTCACGTGACCTATTTTCGTCATTTGTAGGATTCCTACTTAGTATTGACACGTTTAAAAAGCTCCTTTATGATGACCCCTTAGAATATAAAAGAATGACATCCGAAAAGATTTAGTTCTATTTCATTTTATATCGCCTATTTCGCTCTGAAAATTTTCACCGTCATTTAACCCTTTACTATCACGTGACCTAAATGATTGACACTTGAAGTCAAGTTTGAGTTAGGGTCATCAGGCTCTCCCCAGTTGCCAAGTTTAAGAGTTTTTCGGCAGATTTCCGCAGAGTTATGACTTTTGGGTAGATTTTATGCAAATTAGGCTTGGAGAAACACGCAGTCAACTATTTTTATTTTGCTCTTTGGCGGGAGAATGTCTCTTTTATGCTTGTTAGAGCATGCAGAGACTATTTGTTATCTAAGAGGAAGGTCCTAATATTCTTATCTCAGTCAACTCAACTGAACCTAAACACATGGAGTAAATTTTCGCGGATGAGTTTTTACTGAGCGGGAGTTTATTTTTGGGGATCGGTGGAAAATCACGGTAAGTGTGTTTACGTTACCTGCCACTCAATGTAAATTGATTGGGAAGTAAGGCCTGTCACGTTTATAAGATATGTTGTACCTTCTGGAACTGAAAAGAGTAATTAAAAAACAGTACGTGTTCCATCAGATACGATAAGAATTTAAAGACACGATTTTCATTGACATGTAACGTAATATAATTTAAAAATATATTAAAATTGGACAAGTGTGTAGGGTTGGGCGATCACACGACAGGAATGATAAAACACTGCCATCATACAATATCGCGAGTTATCAAAGTTGGTCAAATCAGTTTATTCAATTTATCTCGTTTCTAAGAAAGCGGAACATCATTTAAATCCTATTTGGTAACACGCTGTGAAATAACTAATTAGGTAATTATTTTTTGGGATTTTGGTGCTCACCTTTAAAAGTGAGACACTGGCTAAAGTTTCATTCACAACGCACATCTACCTGCAGTTGATGTAGTAAAGGACACGGGACTGATCCAACTTCCTTTCCCCAGGACACTCTCGGCCATTATTCTGACGCTGTAGGATGTGTAAGGTTTGAGGTTAATCAACTCTTTGCTTGAAAGGGAGCCCGACAAGGTGATGTTATCGTTAAAAGATTTATTTTGATAATGAAGATGAAAGGAAACTATTGGTGTTGGGAAGGCAGGAAGGCTAAAGGCAGAGGCAGGAAGGCTAAAGTGCAGGGGCAAGTAACTTTTAAAGCCATGAAATCGTCAAGTTTTCCAAGAAAGCTGTTTAATTATTTAATATTCAATGCTATTTAATAGTTAATAGCAAGAAGTAAAAATCTAAGTAAAAAAATCTAAGTACTAAAAATCCGTTAAAGCGTTCAACTGTTAAGCATTGTTATACCGTTGAACGGCATAAACAATTATACTACTGACCTGAGTAAGTTCCAAGACTCAGCTTGTACTTAGTCCTCTCGCTGGTACAGCTCAGCACAGTTTCTGTTATAACGCAGATCTAGAGGGATAAGTACGGGAGGATTATGACTTTAATTGTGAAACTTAAAGTGAAAAAATGTAGCTAACTCAGCTTGAAAATGATAAAATGCGCGACTTGAACTCTGGCACACCCAGAAATGAAATAGTTTAAACCAAGTTTCCACTTCCCACTAATGCAACACAACGACTTTTAAATTTAATAAACTTCTCACAACATCAACAACAACAACATCTCTAGTGGAAATAGTTCCCAGGAATTCCCGCCCAAGAATATCAATACTCATTCTGCTTATGCAGCCATCCTAGACCATTTCTTCCAAGCGCCCACAGCTGAAACAAGAATTTTGCGTTACGGTTTTTCTAAAGAAAGCTTAACCTATGTCTACATGCTGCCTTTCTCAATAAAACGAGAAGTTAATTTACAAAAATTAATGTTTCAGTGCAAAATCATACAAAACATCCTTCCAACGAGATGTTCCCTGTTTCGTGCGAAGTTGTCCGAGTCCGACACCTGTCGGTTATGCTATGCACTCCCAGAAACACTTCCCCATATGCTTTTCCAGTGTACTGTAATCTCTACTTTTTGGCATGCTTTCCAAAACTGGTGGTTTGTAAAAACCCTTCAAACTTTCGATCTGAGCGAACACAATGTTATATATGGATGGTACAATAACACGCAATTTAAGGACACTTTAAATTATGTTGCCCTCGTTGCTAAATATTTTATCTTTTGCTGCATTCAGGACAACGCCTCAGTGATTTTAGATAGCTTCCCTGCTTTCTTAAAGAGCAAGATCGATACCCTCCAACAAATTGCTCTCAAAAACAAACATCTAGAACATTTCAACAATAAGTGGAAGAATTTTATCTGATTTTTTTCATTTTCTTTTTTTTCTGCTTCTTTTTCTCTTCACGCACTGTTCATATCCATATAACCTACCAACCGTATACTTTCCTTTTACGTTCTAAGAGAATATTTGTATTTATCACTGCACATTGTATTACTTTGTTTTATTTGTGATGTATTGTAAATTAGTTGAAGCTGTTGTGCAAATAAAGTATATTTACTTATTACAAAAAAAATCATCTTTTATTTAAACACGGTTGTTCATGACGTCAGAAGAGCAACAAACCCACTTCATCTTACCTCTGGTGCTGTTTTCTTTCTTTGTCAAATCACTGAATTCTTTCTCAATCTCGTCTAATTTTCTGTTCATTTCCAGGATAATATTCTCCAGTTTCTTGATAGGTCCAGCGTAGAAGCTGTTGTAGTTACTAAAGTTACACGGCATCCCCTTAGCATCTAAGGGATCCTGTTTTTGTGTTGTCACCGAGTCAACTGCTTGCAAAAGCGCCGATGAGCAAACGAGAAAAGTAAGAATCATTTTTGCAAATTAATGTTATTCTCCTCTCGATCACGTTTCGGGGACGTTTGATCACGAAATAGAGTAAAGCAAACCTTATATGTATGTCCGAGAGCTGAAACGATGCATTTCAACCAATCACGAAGAGGGACGCATATTTTGGCAGGATGTAAACTGAATAGCTCAGATAGCTGAAAGGTGCTAAGACAATATTCTCGCCTGTGCTTGCCTAGATCTTTAATTTCTATAAGCTTAAAGTGTGGTTTGACAGTCAATCAAGAAGTAGATAGAGACATTCAGCTTGACGTGGGAATAATTGCAAATGCCAATTTGACGGATTTGTGCTTATGCCTGTGCAAGACATATTAACAAATCTGTTTGAATCAATAAAGACCTGGACAGAGACTCTCATTTATCTTGAAATAGGAATAATTGCACGTATTCTTGCCTTTGCCTTTGGTGGTTTTGTTTGCAAGCTTACAGACTATTTATCCTCTTTATCCTCTGAGGGGATAAAGACATTTAGCTTGACATAGGAACTCCAAGGGTTCAGTACGTGATCTTCTCCTTGATTCTTGCCTATCTGTCTATTCCTAAGTTTTCCTTTTTAAGCTTAAACAGTCTTTTTCAGTCATTCAAGAAGTATATAGACATCTATCTTGACGTCAGAACTGTGAAAAGGGGCTAAGACAAGATATTTTGGTTAAAGAGATTAACGGCCACTTGCAAATAAAGCTTGACGGGAAAGTGCTGAAAAGGGCTTAGAAAGGACATTTCTCTTAATTCATGCCAGGTATGCCTATTCCTAGATTTTTAAAACTAACAGTTACCCTTAACCAGTCAAGAAGAGGATATGTGCCATGCCTGCCTTATTCAAGAGAATAAATAGTCAGTTTCAACCAATCACGAACGTGACTTTCACTTATAACTTGACGGGCGGGACATTTCTCGTGATTCTTGCCTGCCTGCCGTTCCTTGTAGTTTTTAAGATTCAACGGTCACAATCAACCGGTCAAGAAGGATACAGACACCTATCCTTTCATTGGAATTGCAAAAAAAGGCTACTACAGGACATTTTGGTTGATTTGTGCCATGCCTGCCTATTCGTTAAGAGATTAAACGGTCACTTTTAACCAATCAAGAAGAGGACATTCGCACATTCATAACTGAAAATTGCTGAAAAGGGCTAAGACATGATAGTTTTTCGTAATTCATGCCATGACTGCCACTTCTACTTTTTAAAGAGTTAATGGTCACTTCAACCAATCAAGAAGAGAATGAGCACATTCACCTGGACAGAAAACCAATGAAAGGGGGTGTTGAGTATGGGGGTGCGTTTGTTTGGGAAAACCCAAACTCAGATCAGTCTAGAATGCAAAAAACAGATTCTACTGAGAAAGTAGTGCATACGAGAGACTAAACGTATGCTTTATGAATTTTTAAAGGAACACATACAGGCTTAAATAAAGCAAGTCACGCCTATGCTTCCGCGCCAGTCTGTACATGCTTTAATCCCATCTTAACTGCAGCCTACAAGCAATACTTCCAGTCAATAGGCACACAGAAAGGGATAATACGAAACTCTATCACCTGACCCAACGACACATCAACTTCTCAACAACTTTGTTTTTGAACTTACAGCCTTTTGCTCACTCTTAACGTTTCCAGTAACGTTAACAGTTTTACTAAACCCGGTGTAAAACATCCTTTTTTAAAACTTAAAATTAAACTTTTGACTGAATACAATACCATTCTGGTGCAATCAAACGCTTTTGTAAAAAAGTGAGTTTACAAATTTCTTTTCATGTGATGCAATTTGTCTGTAAAATGCCGTCACTTTTTCATGCATATTCTGTAGGAATAAATCACGGTAAGCTGACGTAATGAAAATAGTGTCAGCCGGAATTAGCAGTGTGCTTGTAGCTAAACAAAATCAAGATAGTTACGGTAGTGTACAATGAAGATTTTTAAGCGTTGTTTTGACCTTTTCATTCGAATGTTTTCCTTTAGAAAAGCGTGTTACACTATTCTAAGGGCTACAAAAAAAACACTGTTAAATGCCAGGCTAACCAACCAGCCCCATGACATTCATTTGCCACTCATTCATTCATTCATTTGCCGTTCTTTTTTTTTTCAAATAACTGTATGCTGAAGGAAATTTTACCGTGTCTAAATAAAGTTCTCTCTCTCTCTCTCTCTCTCTCTCTCTCTCTCTCTCTCTCTCTCTCACATGCACAGTTTATGAAAACGTCTCAAATTTTTGAGCTAAGAGGCGAACTGAGCCTCTAAGGCGTTCCTGCGTCGTTCTCAAGTCGGATAGGGTTCTAGTGTCTAAATAAAGTTCTCTCTCTCTCTCTCTCTCTCTCTCTCTCTCTCTCTCTCTATCACACATGTCTGTTATCTAGTTGCCTTGCTCGTCAATATGGCGGAAAGGGTCAAACGCTCGTTTTCTCAACATTTAGTGTCGAGACGCACTGCTTCCGTAAACAAACAATGCAACAGAAAGAATGACGCTAGCCCTAAAAACAATAGAGCTTCGTGGTCGACAAGGTCCCCTGAAATAAGAGGTTCTAAAGAGCTTCGTGCCCTTGAACTAATACCAGGCCCTAATACCAGTACAAAACAAGCACAAAATTATTACATTGCAGGTCAGGTGATTTCAGTGCAGTAAGATGCATTTTTAGCCGAATTCTACAACTACACTAATTTTTTCTTGCCGTAATGTAGAGTGATTTCAAATTATACTGGTCTAATCTTCATCTCAGCTTTCTTAGCGGAGTAATAGTGTCCCCTCCATGTATGCCAGTTGACACCATCAGCGCCTGATGAGTGATGCCCGTGATGATACAGACCGTTCAGGTTGGACGAAGGCCAGGCATTGTACCACCAGGCTCCTTTATAAGGCACGGCACAGTTAAGGATTTTGTCGTTGTCTTGATTTTTTGTTGAAAAGGACTGACCACGATTCTCAGAGAGAGAATCGCCAGCAGTTCCTGAAAACAGGAACAAACAATTTGCAACTTGACTTATTAAGCACACTCTTAAAGTGATTGGACGTGGAGACATAGTGCGGTAGCTGGTTGGGGAGTAACGAACGAACGAACGAATAAAAGAACGGATGGCGGATGTCTGGACAGACAAACGGATAGACAAAAAGATGGACGAGTGATTGAATAAACTGGACTAAGTAAAGCGGGTGCTCTACAGAAGTCCAGCGTTACAAGGACTAAAACTAGCTATTAAAAATTAAATTTTTAATGCACACTAAAGAAATGGCAGCAATATTGCTTATTTGCTCTTCGAAGGCAGAAAGAATGGAAGCAGGTCTGATTTGAATGGGCAGTTGGGGGGGGGGGGGGCGGAGAAGGGGGAGGATAAAGGCAGAGGCAGGAAATTTTTAAGCTTTAAAATCAAATTGTCCAAGAAAACTGGTTATATATATATATATTTGAAGTTAACTTGCTAGTTGATAGTTAATGCTAGTTATAGTTAATAGAAAGTACTAGAAATTTAAGTAAAGAATCTAAACAAGCACTAAAACTCCCTTAATAAAGCGTTCTACCGTTTAGCCATGTTTAATCGTTGAACGGCGTAAAAAAACCATACCACTTACCTGAATAAGTTCCAAGACTCAGCTTGTACTTAGTCCTCTCGCTGGTAACTGCAAACATGTCATACGCAGCGTAAGCGGTTTTTCCTGAAGTATCCTCCAGCTCTACTCGAAGCCTGTTCCTCAATTTCTTCAAACGGTGAATCTTAGCCAATCCCAACCAAAATTCGCCATTCAGGTTACCGAAGCCTCGTTTGTAGTCGGCCCAGCCACGGTAGAAATCAACCGAGCCGTCCAGTCTCTTTTGGAAGACTGTCCACCCTCCACCGGCTGTGGTTTGGTCACAGAACACATCAAAGGGACCTAATCCATCAGGGTCGATTGTATAAACATCGCTACTTCTTTCACCTGATTTGTACAGCTCAGCACAGTTTTTATGATAACGCAGATCTGGAGGAATTAGTAAAGAAGAATAATGATTTTAATTGTGAAAATTTAAAAAGTGGAAAAAATGTAGCTAACCACAATTAACAATTACAGGTCCAATTAACCCTCAGACGTACCAGAAAACTCAAACCCTTACCGTGGTGGGGTTGACGGACCCTTTGTGTGATGTGCTTTACAAGATAAGGTAAATACTATGGGTTGGGGTGCTGCTGGAGGAAGGGGGGGGGGCATGTGACGTCATCAAAGATGACTGCCAAGATGGCTAAGATAACCGCTATCTTGGATCTTGGATTTTACGCAGAAACAGAAACGGAATTTTTTCACGCGAGACATGTAGAATATGACATTTTTAAGCAATTTACTTTTACATTTTTATTTAAAAATGACTTAACCACTTGTCAAAGCTTGTTTCCTTAGACAAGAAACTTTACTCCACATTGTCTCTCTCTACCCAGGTGTATAAATGAATACCAAAGAACTGTTAGGAATGCTCACAGAAAAGCTAAGATGTGAACCTGCGATGTCCTAGCATCACATCCAGGGGTAGTTGTGATGCTCCTAGTAGCTTTTAAGCGCCGGTCAGTGAATTGGACACAAGACTTTAGCCTTTACATGTTACTTATGACGTCAAAACTCGTAACCTTAGCACGTAACTCTGTCAAAATGTGTCCAAGCGATATGCGTACGTCAGCTACTGAAAACGTTAACTGCTGATTAAAAAAATCATCTCAGAAGAAAGTTGAAGAAAAACCTTGCGGGGAGGAGTGGCATTCAGCCCCACCCCCTCTTTGTGCACCTGAGGTTTAAGTATAGAATCATTTAGTTTAATCTTACTTGACTCTTACTTCGCAGTACCTGACTTCCTTGATGTATAAAACCGCTTTCATCTTTGTATCGAAATTCGAAACTGAAAAAATTCAAAGGTTTGCGAGACTTATCGTAACGATGCTTACGATTCGGGACAACATCACTGTTGAGTATATTATAACTAAAGGGAGCCGATGAAGCCCTTATCTTTCTTTTCGTGGGAAAGCTTTTGCAGTTTTAAGAGTTTTACCAAATATCACGATTGACCATTAATCCGCACTAAGAGCTTCACGCAAAAACTTCATTTGGGTGTCAGTCAAGATGACGAGCTATAGTCCGAAGCTATCGATTTCATTGTGGTTTTTTGTCAACCTAAGAATGATGTAGTACGTGATTTGAACTCTGGCACACCCAGAAGTGAAATAGTTTAAACCAGTCTTCCACTGCCCACCAACGCAACACAACAAGTTTTGATTTTGATGAACTACTTCGTCCAGTTTGGTGGTGACGTTTATCAGAAGAGCAAGAAACCAACTTCCACTTACCTTTGGTGTTGTTTTCTTTCTTTTTAAAATCGCTGATTTCTTTCTGAATCTCGTCTAATTTTCTATTCATTTCCAGGATAATATTCTCCAGTTTCTTGATAGGTCCAGAGAAGAAGCTGTCGTAGTTGTTAATGTTACATGGCATTCCTTTAGAATCAGGGAAGGGATTCTGTTCTTGTGTTGTCACTGAGTCAACTGCGTCCAAAAGTACCGCAATATGCAAAAGAGGAAAATAAGAATCATTTTTGCAAATTAATGCAATTCTTCACTCGATCGCTTTTCAGGAACGCTTGATCACGTAGTAGAGAAAAGTACGCCTTATATGTATGTCCGAGAGCTTAAACGGTAGTCATTTCAGCCAGTCGCAAAGAGGGACGCATATTTTGGCAGGAATAAAACTAGATAGCGGAAAGGTGCTAAGACTACGCAGGGGCACCCAACGATTCACTTCGGGGAATATCTGTTCGGAAGGCCTAAAATCGCCTGGAATTTTCGGATTTTTATTTAAAAAATTGCAGTGAAAGCTAGAGATCTCTTCGGCGAAACATCACGTCTGACTTTCGTAACAAGAGGACGTATTTGTTCCTATTGTTTTCGGCGGGAAAATATGTCGTTTAGAGTGCAAAATAAAGTCAGCCAGCATGTTTGGAAGGCCATCAGCAGCACGGATATTCAGCAGATAGGATTCTGTTTCCTAAACTTTTCCGGCCTGAATTTTCAGCTCAAGACTCCAAACAGATCAATCTGTATTAGCTTACACAAATGTGCCTTTAAAAAGCCCTGAAACAATCTAAGAAAGCAGAAAATGATATTTTAAGTATTTTGCTAAAACTTTATCGTGGGGTGCCCGGGCTGTTGTGACTCTTACTCAAAAGCACACATATTGACACAAATCACGCACATATAATAAAAGAACTATCATTAAACAAAAGAAGGGAATGATTCTATGCAGAATATAAGTCTTAGATATTTCCACATCGATGAAAAGACGGTAGTCTCCTAACTTCTACACAGATCATAGGTAAGAAGATAGTATATAATTCTTAGGGCCAAGCCAGATTAGAGAGATAGTTGTCGACAATTACATAATAAGTTGTCGATAACAAATAAACGTACACAGTGTGTGAAGTAAGTTATCGATAACAAACTCTAAAAAAATTGTTATCACAAACAAAAGAAATTTCCTTTTCAAAAAGAAATCTAATTAAGGTGCCGATAACGAACGCGGAAGTTTTATCCTCGACAACATGTTTTTCCTAGTCTGTGAGACAGTTGTCGACAACTAAGCCCTTATCAGTGTTTGTTGCCAGGTAGCTTTCGTTCTTGTCATTTGCAAGAACGTTAGTTAATATATAGTTGTCGAGGAATTTTTTTTATTAGTTGTCGAGTTCATGTAGTTGTCGACAACAACTGTCTCTAGTTTGTCGAGGCCCCATTTAATCTCGGTTACTGAATTTCCTGTTAGTTCAGCTCAAACAGGTTATCATCGATTAGTATGTATCGCGCGTTCTGATTGGCTACTCAAAAGAGGCCAGTGGCTGCTACTCACCTCCCGGTATTGCTCTGGATTTCGCGCACGAGTTTTTCCTCATTTCTCAGAAAAATACTGAGAAACTATTTGGTGCTGACTATCCATTGGGTTGGTATATGCTAAAAATTATTCACCCTCTTGTCGGTGAAGAGAGCTGGTGAATATTTACCAAACCGCTTCGCGGTTCCTCACCACTATTCACCTCCACTTCAGCGAATAGTTGTTAAATAACCAGGATCTTTGTCTTACGGGGAAATTGGGTGGTATTACGTGTGACGTGGCCTTTAGAAGGTTATCGCCACAAAGCAAAAGTTGTCCAAAATGTAGAAAATAAGTCCAGTGGCGATCTCTGAGGTTGAGAATACATTGAGCAACTTATTCAACTCGCGCTTTTTGCATATGGGGTGGTTAAACGTGGCTGTTGAAGTGGCCTCTGCAGCGACCTCTCTATGACGAGGGTGTCCTGTAACTACCTTTTTAATTTCAAAAGAAAAGGAAGCTCTTGGTTCTATTAAAGTTGAAGAAGACAGGTGTGAATGTGCTGTCAGAAAACGGTGGACACGATAGTGGCTTTTCAGAAGAGAAGAAAGGCGGTAAACTAAAGACATTTTTATTTTGTTGTCGAATGTGCTTTTTTGATAGCTCTCTCACGCCAAAATACACACACACAAAGATTATTTTTGACACGAATCCTCCTATACAACCTTTTTCCTTTATTCTCCAAATTAAACATGTGGATAATGAACCCAATATATTAAGAGGCACGGAGTGAAAATGCTCATTTGTTGAGAGTAACAGTGAATGTTGGTCAAGCATAACATATACTCGTAGTTAAGAAGTACTTGTATAAGCAGTTAAACACGGGGCCAGCCTACAAAAGGATCGTGGGAAGCATTTTGTTGGCTTCATTTCACAAATTCAAATGCAGAGGAAACAACAGTCGTGAAACGTTTGAACATTTATAGACTTTTCCTTTGCTTTGGTGACTGTATTGAAGAATAAAACTATAAAAAACATTTGAATTACAGCTAAAAAGTTGCACTTGTGGGATTTACAATATCTCATCTGGGGTTAATAAATACAGCCACAAATACTTTGTATCCCAAAATAAATTTGCGGAACAACCGAAAAATTGTGAATAGGCTTTATTTTCCAACGACTTCATTTTCAATCCATACTAAGATCTGAAATTTGCCATCTACCTATTTATTGTCTCCTTCGCAGAGGAAAACAAATTATTTACATTGCTTATAAAGCAGAGATCTTGCGAGAATGTTAAAAAGCAAATTCGGTGCGCAACTTGAGAGCTTCCTGCCGTCAGGACGATGAGCCAATAAAATGCTCTACTTGACACCCGTTGGGAATCGTGATTGACGGGCTGAGACCCTTAGCCTCAACTAAAAAAAATCGTTCAGTCTTTAACGAAATGAAGTCAAGAACTACGCCAACAAAGGTTTTTTGGACATGACATTTAATATGCTTTCTCTTATGGCTTTCTCGTTTTTTATGCTTGATACGTAAAAGCAAGCGAGTTAAATTAACCGAGATTTATACCCCTCAATGGGTTTGTTATGCTCTTAATGTAAACCATCATAGCATGCTATTTTAACTGAGATAGAAAATCATGGTAGTGTTTTCCGCTGATTTATTTCTCCTCTGAGCAGCTAAGGTTCTGAAAAGAAAAAAAAATGAAACAAACAGCTAGCACTGCTTAGCCTGTAAACACTGACAAGTACTACAAATACTACATCAATGCACTGTAATTTCCCTTTTGATTTCCTTTGTGAATATGTATTAAATTTCTAATCACTTCATTATTTTATTATTTTTAGTCTATAATCTTGAATTGATGTGCATTTGTCTTCTATTCTGTCTTCTAATATAATTCGTATGTGGTGAAATAAATAAATAAATATATAACAACCACAGTTTCTCTTGAGAACAACAATCGGCTGCTTAACCATCGGCAAAACGGCTGTGAAAACGATAGTTTCCGAAAAAATCAGTTATGACAAGGCATGATGTCGTTTAAAAGTTTTGTGGGTTTAGGAAAATAATTGCTCTCATAATTAACCAACATTTAATTAATTTTTAAACTGACATCAAAGTTAAATTCTGATGCGGTCAAACCACCTTAATTTGACTTTTCATTACAATTACGTCTAGATGCCTGAATATCGAATATGAATATAACATCAAGTGTAAAACCATGCATAAGCCTGTCCTGTTTTAGAACGTTTTGCTATCAAAACAATAGCAAATAGACAGGCAAAAACAAAAACAAAAGACAACAACATAATATATAGATTTAGCCAAGCCTAAAAGCGAAGCCCCCCTTTTTGTTTTGTCTGTTTTTTGTTTTTGTTTTTTGTTTTTTTGTTTTGTTTTTGCTGGCAGTTATTAATTTGTGAAAATACTCTTATTCAAGCCATTAAATTAAAAAAAAAAAAAACAAAGAAAAAAAAAGAAAAAAAATTCCTGATCCCGCTGAGTGTCGAACCCGGCTCGTCGGCGTGAGATGCCGGGGATTAGTCTACTAGGCGATGGGCGTTTAACGTTGTTTTGGAAGTTAATTTTAATACTTATTTCTTTCTTCGTGACAAGCTGCCTATTAGCATGAAAATGCTGATGTTTTTCCTGGCAAAATGTGTTTCAAACGCCGTAAAAACCATGGTTGTGGACAGAAAAATCCAAAAAGCACTAGCTCTGCTATATTTGGCGTCGAAACCGCTGCGAAAAGCTGCGAATTCAAGCGGTGTGCCGACCGAGTTTGAACAGAACCGACGAGGCAAATTTGAACTTTTTGCCTGAACTTTATCGCCTAATTTCTTTCGCCTAAATTGAACTTTTCCCCTCCCACCAAAAAGACAACTGAGTGTTCTTTTGAACTTTTTTTTTCCATTAACAAATTTGTTTTTGACTTTTGTTGTCTTTGCTTGTTTTGCTACAACGCGGGTCAACATGCAATTTCGCGCCAAAACACACGGGATTCAGCACAGGGTTATATCCAGTGTATGAAGTGTATTGGTAATCCTGTGGCGCGGACGGACGGACGTACGGATGTACGGACGGACGGTCACGTGACTATTACGTCACTACCAAAATTTTTTGGCTTGATAGGTTACCAAATTTCCTTAGCAATGGAGCTCCGCTGACGCGCTAGCGCGCTGGCTCTGCTATTAAAGCTAAACCAAGTGTCACGAACAACATTGCTCCATTTCATCCCTTACCTATCGAACAGTACCCACAAGTCTTAGGGCAGTTTTTCTTCATAAATTCCTCGTGATTCTTACAGTAAAATTGGTGGCTTTCTCGGGGCATTTATCGGCATAAGCGGGGGCATCTTTACAAACTAAAATAAACCAACTTCTTGTAAACAGGAGTTGCAAAATAAAGGCGTTAAAACATTATATCTTTCCTGTCTTTGCTTATTTGTTTGTTTGTTTAAAATGCTTCATTTAATATTTATTTATTTGTGTGTGTGTGTGTGTGTGTGTGTGTGTGTAGTTTTGTTTCTGTATTTTTTATTTGTATTTTTTAGTATGTGGGCACTTCAAGAGTTCTCTAGCCTACCTTTTGGAAACGGAGGGTGGGCGGTCCCTGAAAATAAATTAACAAACAAATTAATATAATTTGCCAAGTATCATTATGCAATTCACAACATTTCTTCAACCTCCATTAAACATAGCACTTGCTATTTGCGTCTATAAAAAAAATCATAAACAATATGTTGTGATACATAATTGCTGTAAGTTGTGTGGTTACTGAAAGAGGTACATGCAATTGAAAACAATGTTAGTAGCAACTGTCTAAGCTAACAACAATACAACACTTCTCTACAGGAACTCAGGACTGTTATACAATGTGCAAAAAAGTCGATGAATAAGTTTAAAAAAAGTTCTTCTGTTCTAACACTGTTACAATATTTTGAAAAGATTTTACCCGTGGGTTTCGGCACAGCTAGGGGCCTGTGACATCTAAAATGGCGACCACCATGGCGATTTTACCAAAACGTTGAATGTTATAAAAAAAACAGCTGAAATCATCATCATCATCATCATCATTATTATTATTATTATTATTATTATTATTATCAGTATTATTATCAGTATTAATATTAGCACTATTATTATTATCATTGCTTAATGCTTCAGATGTAGAATATGATATAATTAACGACTTTGCTGCTTTTTGGATGTATGTTCAACTTTTTCACCAGAACAACCTAAGGGGAGAGGCAGCCATCGCCCCCTGTACGCCCGAGGATTAAACGGAAATAGAGACGGTTAGAGATATCATTAACAACACCTAAACATAGAAGGAAAAAATCAGAAGGATTAAAAAAGTGTCAAAATATTTCCGCTAACAAGTGTTACATGACTGCAAGTACAAGTACGATGTCTGGCACTAATCAGTCAAGAAACATGAGGGACGCGCACGTACGGATCCGGAAGTTTTTGACTTGAGCCGTGAGCTGTTTTTAACCTAGCCTTCGCTTTGTATATGTGATTCTTCATTTGTAAAATTAAACTAGTTATCGAAACGAGTAATGAAACCAAATACTGTAATAATCAAGAGACTTTTCAGAGAAAACATTTTTCCTGTTTTGACTGCAATGTATGAGCTGACAAACTGAAACGATTTTTTCCTTTATTATTATTATTATTATTACTATTATTATTGTCATCATCGTCATCATCGTCGTCATCATCATCATCATTATCATCATCATCATCATCATCATCATCATTATTATTATTATTATTATTATTATTATTATTATTATTATTATTATTATTGTTATTATTTATCCCTTACCTTCCGAACAGAATCCATCAGACTTGGGGCATTGTTTCTTCATAAACTTCTCTTGGTCCTTGCAGTAGTCTTTTTCAGCTGCTCGCTCAGGGCACTCATCTGCATAGTTGGGATCATCTTCACAAGCTGCAATATAATAAAAGAGATCGAAGATTTCGAAATTGTTAATGTATCCAAGCAAAGATGAAGGTTGATTTTGTTGTTAGTTTTGTTTCTGTCTTTGTTTAAAGACTATCATAGCGCACCGCAGTTTCGTTAGAAACTAAAGTAACCCCTTTATACATTAAAAGTGTGTTTGCCTATGCATGGGTGGCCTGCAGGAGGCAAATGAATTCAAACTTGCATAAAGGCGAACATGGGATAAGCGTATTTGGGCATGCGTGGCTTTAAATAAGATCTGATCATACTATGGATACCACTGATATTGTGAGTGTGGTTGCTGGAAAACAAGTCACGTCTTGTGTGATTTGTACATTTGTTCATGTCTTGCGTGACTAGTAACCGCGAAGTGTTAAAACAAAAATGCTTTCGCTTTTTTAGGCAATTACTTGGGGCTTCAACCTACCTCCTGGTTTTGGCCTTCAATAATCTAATTATAATAAGTAATCGTGGAAAATGTCACGAAAGTTAAGGTTCTTAGGAGAGTTTTTGTGTGGCTTCAGCGAAGCTGAGACCACTATGTCAACACATGCGATGTTTCTGGCATTCTTTATGTTTTGCTTTGTTTTGTTTTGTTTGACAGTTTAATCTGTGACTAGTCACGCAAGACTTGCACAAGTCACACAGTGGCATGATCTTTTCTAACAAGGCATGCTTATTACTCGATTTTAGCGGTGCGTTCCAAAATGTAAGTTCGTGTGAAATAATTTGGAAAATAAAACAGAGCTTATTTATATATTTGTCTGGATACGGGAGTTGCCACATTCGTAAAGCATGATGTCACGCAAGAAGTTAAGAAGTTAGAACCTATGACGCAAGACATGACTTTCAAGATCGGCTATTCTGTTCTGGTTCAAACATTACAGAATTAATGTTTGTGACAAGTCACGCTTCCTATACTAGATCCAAAATATTTGCCCATGGAAAAAATCTTTATAATAGAAAGCCACAAAATTAGATTTCAATCCGTTGAGCTTGCGAGGAACATCTGAGAATGGGCTTCAGAGGGGATTGTTTTGTATTATTTTGTCAGGGGCATCCAACGGTTCGTTTCGGGGAATATCTGTTCGGAAGGCCTAAAATCACCAAAGTTTTTCGGATTTAATAGCAGTAAAAGCTAGAGATTTCTTCGGCAAAACATCACGTCGGACTTTCGTAACAAGAGGACTTATTGGTTCCTATTGTTTTCGGAGGAACAGATGTGTGGTTTAGAGTGCAAAATAAGGTCAACTAGCATTTTCGGCGAGCCGTCAGCAGCTCGGAAATTCGGCGGATAGGATTCTGTTTCCTAAAATTTTCTGCGACCTAAATTTTCAGCTAGAAACGCCGAACAGATCAATCTGTACTAGCTTACACTAACATGCCCTTAAAAAGGTCTGAAACAATCTAAGAAAGCAGAAAATGATTTTTCAAGTATTTTGCTAAAATTTTCTCGTTGGGTGCCCCTGACTACGTACTCTCTGTGCCGGCTGGTCTTTAATTGGAGCTTGGTCTGGAAAAAAACACAGCATAGGTCAATGTAACTACAGTGTCACGCGCTATACCGTTGCGACTTGTACAAAGTTTTTGTCAATTTTAGATCACTTTTTGAAACGTTTTTGGCAACTTACTTTCGTTTCAGCTGAGACACAAGCGTCAACGTGAAACTTGACAACTTCACATTCAACACCCCTTTCATTTAAAAGTCCAGTTCGAGTTCACTGTTAAGTAAATATCTCGACTTGCCTAACGCACATTATCAGTCAAGCAAAACTTAAGATTGACTATCAATCATTTTCCGGACCATTAGAATCGCGTGGAGAAATGATCATTGCCGTGCCCAAGAAGAACAAACCCGCCAATCTCTTAAAACAAACTGAAGGCCAAGTACTCTTCTAATCTACAACTGTAAAATTGCTGCCAAATCTATCGCTAATCAAACCGGTTTTTTAAAAAGATAGATTCATCGGAAAAAACATTAGGCTTATTGATAGCATTATCAATTACACAAATACGAAACAAAAATACCTGGCCTCCTGTTATTCATTGACTTCGAAAAGCCTTCGATACGATCGAATGGTCTTTTATTGAGAAAACATTGAAACATTTGAACTTTGGAACCTCTTTGGTGACATGGATAACATTGTTTTATACAAATATAAGCAGCCTTATCCAAAA
>CAXIQD010000192.1:2500-5000 GCA_964030785.1 Siderastrea siderea | reverse complement strand
TATAACTGAAAATGTTGCGGGAAAACAGCTGGAAAATCTGCCAAAAGTCCTATCATTTCTCCAAGTGATCTTTTCAGATTCCTTGGAACGTTGGATCAAACTGTTCTTTTCTCGTTGATATGTAGTATAATCTTCCTCTCCTAGTCAAGAGTAGTTGATCAGTTCCATAGACGTTTTACTGTTGGCTCTCTCTTCACGCTATTGCAAAAAGCATTGATCTGCTCTTCACTAGAACTTTAATTTGTTGATCTCATGGTGTAATTCCGTCTTATAAATACCTCAATTACCCCACATAAACCATGTGGCTCCATAAGTGAAGCTATACATTAACTTCACCAGGATCAGTTAAAGTCGCTTGCTAGATAGACCTGACTAAATTGTAGATTTACAAGCGGTCGTTTTTCATTGACACTACAACTAAGCTCTCAATGTAAGCAATTTTAACATGCCACGGACCGCAACCGGAAGTTTGACGTTTTCCTTTTGAGCCATTCTGATACCAACACGTCTATAACGGAAAGCCACCAGATACCATAATAAGAGTGTCCTACGTTTGGCGTGAGGGAGCGAAAAAAGGCTTCGAAGGAAACTTTCATCTTCCGGTTGAGGTCCTTGGCTCAAGAATGTCTGTGTTTCAGGTTAATATATTGGGTCCTTCAGTTCATATTCGTGAGTGAGGTTACGGCTGTCGAATTTAAAGCTTGTCACCTTTCGTAAGCCCTCGTTCCTCCTTTTTTTGCTGACAGCACAGAACGACGATCCATCATAATATAAAGCAGAATCGAAAGATCGAATGATAAATTGCTTGGTTAAGCATTTCAAACGGAACTAATCAAACTAAGCGGGAGGTAATGTACAAAGGGACTCATTACGTACGAGATTATTCACATAACTCACGCCAAGCAGGAATGTCCAAAGGAATCTTTCTTATACGTATATTCAGCTCCACATTTAGTCTAGATAATGATGTTACCAGAAACATCGAGACGACTTCGACTCACATTTATTTTGATATTTTATTTAATACAGAAAAAACAAACCATCTTGCTTCGTCCGAACTCGCCGTTCAGAACTCCAAGGTCCATCGAAGTCGCCGTTGATTACTTTAATTCGAAATATATAATCTGTCCATTTCTTCAGGTTCACCAGCGTGTAACTTGTTGAAGAGCCAGGGAGATTGATAACTGTGGCAGCTGCCCCTGCTTCTTTGTAGTAAATCTTATATCCACTTAGGGGTCCGTTTAGTTTGTCCGGCTTTGGTTTCTATACATGAGACAAAAAGAGATTTTTGATACAAGGCCCTCTCTCTAATTTGGTATTTTGCACTGTAAATCTTGACATAACAATAAAAGAAAAGTGAACAAAGCAAGATAGTTCTCTATGATTAGCACATACTAATTTTAAAATACGTATACAAGATCACGTAATCATAATTTCATGACTTTAGCGGAAGCGAATGGGTGAGTTGTGGAGAGTTTGCACGGGAATCTTTAAGGTAGTGAGTTGAATTCCCATTGACTAAGATACTGAAATATGAAGGCCCTGCAAAATCAACCAGCGGTTCCGTTTGGACGGTGCTTATCCCTTTGTCTGTTTTTGTCTTAACCGGCCCATCTTCCACATTCAATATAGTATTTCCATCTTTATTTCAAAAAGAAATATTTGCGCGCGAGCATGGCATTACCGTCTAGATAGAAGGGGCAGGTGAGAGGGGAGGAGGGTATGGATACCATTTTTACACCATAGTGGTGGGTATGAGTTACCTTTACATCTACAGGTTAAATTGTGGCTCAAAGAATTGAATACCGTGTGGCATGAAATTTCGCGGATTTTGAATTCAGACCACAGGAAACAAATCTTCTTGGGTTTCTTGCAAGTTTCTCTCTGGTATTTGACGTACGTAACTTGTATAGAGCAACAAGAGATGTATGTAATGTTGTCTTGAGTTTATTCTACTTATAAGTCAAGGCCATGCTGTCTGGGTTGGGAGAAACACGCAGTCACCTATTTTTATTTTGCTGTTTGGCGGGAGATGGTCTCTTCTATGCTAGTTAGAGAATGCAGAGTCTATTCGTTATGTTGCGATTGTAAAGAGGAAGGTCCTAATATTCTTCTCTCAGTCAACTCAACTGAACCTAAATACATGGAGTAAATTTTCGCGGGTGAGTTCTTACTGAGCGGGAGTTTATCGATGGAAAATCACGGTAAGTGTGTTTACGTTACCTGCCACTCAATGTAAATTGATTGCGAAGAAAGTCCCGTCACGTTTGTAAGATATGGTGCACCTTCTGGAACTGAAAAGAATAAAATAGACAGTGTGTATGCCATTAAATACACAAGCATTTAAAGTCACGATTTTCATTGACATGTAACGTAATACAATAAATATAGTAAAAATGAAGTGTCATAGGGTTGAATGATCACACGGCAGGAATGATCAAGGATTGACAGCATACAACTATGCGTGTTACCAAAGTTGGTTGAATCATTGCATTTGATT